>CAUYLG010073968.1:0-105575 GCA_963573385.1 Cacajao melanocephalus | reverse complement strand
ATTTTCTTTATCCAGTCTATCATTGATGGGCATTTGGGTTGGTTCCAAGTCTTTGCTGTTGTGAACAATGCTGCAATAACTATATGTGTGCATGTGTCTTTATAATAGAATGATTTATATGCCTTTGGGTATATACCCAGTAATGGGATTGCTGGGTCAAATGGTATTTCTAGTTCTAGATCCTTGAGGAATCACCACACTATCTTCCGCAGTGGTTGAACTAATTTATACTCCAACCAACAGTGTAAAAGCATTCCTATTTTTCTACATCCTCTCCAGCATCTGTTGTTTCCTGACTTTTTAATGATCACTATTCTAACTGGTGTGAGATGGTATCTCATTGTGGCTTTGATTTGCATTTTTCTAATGACCAGTGATGATGAGCTTTTTTTCATATGTTTGTTGGCTGCATACATTTTTCGTTTTAAGAAGTGTCTGTTCATATCCTTTGCCCACTTTTGATGGGGTTGTTTTTTATCTAGTAAATTTGTTTAAGTTCTTTGTAGATTCTGGATATTATTCCTTTGTTGGATGGAGAGATTGCAAAAATTTTCTTCCACTCTGTAGGTTGCCTGTTTACTCTGATTATAGTTTCTTTTGCTGTGCAGAAGTTCTTTAGTTTAATTAGATCCCATTTGTCAATTTTGGCTTTTGTTGCCATTGCTTTTGGTGTTTTAGTCATAAAGTCTTTGCCCATACCTATGTTCTGTATGGTATTACCCAGGTTTTCTTCTAGGGTTTTCATGGTTTTAGGTCTTACATTTAAGTCTTTAATCCATCTTGAGTTAATTTTTGCGTAAAGTGTAAGGAAGGGATCCAGTTTCAGCTTTCTGCATAAGACTAGCCAGTTTTCCAAACACCATTGATTAAATAGAGAATCCTTTCCCCATTGCTTGTTTTTGTCAGGATTGTCAAGGATCAGATGGTTGTAGGTGTGTGGCATTATTTCTGAGGCTTCTGTTCTGTTCCATTTGTCTATATATCTGTTTTGGTACCAGTACCATGCTGTTTCGAATACTGTAGCCTTGCAGTATAATTTGAAGTCAGGTAGCATGATGCCTCCAGGTTTTTTTTTTTTTCTTAGGATTGTCTTGACTTGTGGGCTCTTTTATGGTTCCACATGAAATTTATAGTAGTGTTTTCCAATTCTGTGAAGAAAGACAATGGTAGCTTGACGGGGATAGCACTGAATCTATAAATTACTTTGCGCAGTATGGACATTTACATGATATTGGTTCTTCCTAACCATGAGCATGGAATATTTTTCCACATTTTTCTGTCCTCTCTTATTTCCTTAAGCAGTCCTTCACACCCCTTTTAAGTTGTATTCCTAGGTATTTTATTCTCTTCATAGCAATTGTGAATGGGAGTTCACTAATGATTTGGCTCTCTGTTTGTCTGTTATTGGTGTATAGGAATGCTTATTATTTTTGCACATCAATTTTGTATCCTGAGACTTTGCTGAAGCTGCTTATGAACTTAAGGAGATTTTACGCTGAGACAATGGGGTCTTCTAACTATACAATCATGTCATGTGCAAATAGAGACAATTTGACTTCCTCTTTTCCTAATTGAATACCTTTTATTTCTTTTTTTTTTTTTTTTTTTTTGCTTGATATCCCTGGCCAGAACCTCCAATACTATGTTGAATAGGAGTGATGAGAGAGGGCATCCTTGTCTTGTGCTGGCTTTCAAAGGGAATGCTTCCAGTGTTTGCCCATTCAGTCTGATATTGGCTGTGGGTTTGTCATAAATAGCTCATATTATTTTGAGATATGTTCCATCAACACCTAGTTTATTGAGAGTTTTTAGAATGAAGGGCTGTTAAATTTTTTCAAAGGCCTTCTCTGCCTCTATTGAGATAATCATATGTTTTTATCATTGGTTCTATTTACGTGTTGGATTATGTTTATTGATTTTTGTATGTTTAACCAGCCTTGCATCTAAGGGAGGAAGCCAACTTGATTGTGGTGGATAAGATTCTTGATGTGCCATTGGATTCAGTTTGCCAGTATTTTATTGAGGATTTTTGCATTGATGTTCATCAGGGATATTGGCCTGAAATTTTCTTTTTTTGTTGTGTCTCTGACAGGTTTTGGTATCAGGATAATGTTGACCTCATAAAATGAGTTAGGGAGGATTCTTTCCTTTTGTATTGTTTGGAATAGTTTCAGAAGGAATAGTACCAGCTCCTCTTTGTATCTCTGGTAGACTTTGGTTGTGAAACCGTCTGGTCCTGGACTTTTTTTGGTTGGTGGGCTATTAGTTGCTGCCTCAATTTCAAAGCTTGTTATTGGTCTATTCAGGGATTCGACTTCTTCCTGGTTTAGTCTTGGGAAGGTGTAAGTGTCCAGGAATTGATCCATTTCTTCTAGGTTTTCTTATTTATTTGCATTGAGGTGTTTATAGTATTCTCTGATGGTAGTTTGTATTTCTGTGGGATTGGTGGTGATATCCCCTTTATCATTTTTATTGCATTTATTTTATTCTTCTCTTTTCTTCTTTATTAGTCTGGTTAGTGGTTGATTTTGTTGATCTTTTCAAAAAGCAGCTCCTGGATTCATTGATTTTTTGAAGGGTGTTTGTTTCTCTCTCTCCTTCAGTTCTATTCCGATCTTAGTTGTTTCTTGTCTTCTGCTAGCTTTTAAATTTGTTTGTTCTTGCTTCCCTAGTACTTTTCATTGTGATTTTATGGTGTTGATTTTAGATCTTTCTTGCTTTCTCTTGTGGACATTTAGTGCTAAAAATTTCCCTCTACTCACTGCTTTAAATGTGTCCCAGAGATTATGGCATGTTGTATCTTCGTTCCCATTTCATTCCCTTTGGTTTTAAAGAACGTTTTTATTTCTGTCTTCATTTTGTTATTTATCCAGTAGTCATTCAGGAGCAGACTGTTCAGTTTCCATTTAGTTGTGTGGTTTTGAGTGCGTTTTTTAAACCTGAGTTCTTATTTGATTGCACTGTGGTCTGAGAGACTGTTTATTATGATTTCGATTCTTTTGTATTTGCTGAGGAGTTTTTTACTTCCAATTATGTGGTCAATTTTAGAGTAAGTGCAATATGGTTCTGAGAAGAATGTATATTCTGTTGATTTGCGGTGGAGAGTTCAGATGTCTATTAGTTCTGCTTGGTCCAAAGCTGAGTTCAAGTCCTGAATATCCGTGTTAACTTTCTGTCTCATTGATCTGTCTAATATTGACAGTGAGGTGTTAAATTCTCCCACTGTTATTGTGTGGCAGTTTAAGTCTCTTTGTAAGTCTCTAAGAACTTGCTTTATGAATCTGGGTGCTCCTGTATTGGGTGCATATATATTTAGGATAGTTAGCTCTTTTTGTTGCATTGATCTTTTTACCATTATGTAATGCCCTTCTTTGTCTCTTTTGATCTTTGTGGTTTAAAGTCTGTTTTATCAGAGACTAGGATTGCAGCCCCTGGTTTTTGTTGCTCTCCATTTCTTGAAAAATCTTCCTCCATCCCTTTATTTTGAGCCTATGTGTGTCTCTGCACTTGAGATGGATCTCCTGAATACAGCACACTGATGGATCTTGACTCTTCATCCAGTTTGCCAATCTGTGTCTTTTAATTGGAGCATTTAGCTCATTTACACTTAAGTTTAATATTGTTATGTGTGAATTTGATCCTGCCATTATGATGCTAGCTGGTTATTTTGCTCATTAGTTGATGCAGTTTCTTCATAGCATCAATGGTCTTTACAGTTTGGTATGTTTTTGCAGTGGCGGTACCGGTTGTTCTTTTCTATGTTTAGTGCTTCCTTTAGGAGCTCTTGTAAGGCAGGCCTGGTGGTGACAGAATCTCTCAGCTTTTGCTTTTCTGTAAAGGATTTTATTTATCCTTTGCTTATGAAGCTTAGTTTGGCTGGATATGAAATTCTGGGCTGAAAATTCCTTTCTTTAAGAATGTTGAATATTGGCCCCCATTCTTTTCTGGCTTGTAGGGGTTCTGATGAGAGATCCGCTGTGAGTCTGTTGCACTTCCCTTTGTGGGTAACCTGACCTTTCTCTCTGGCTGCCCTTAGTATTTTTTCCTTCATTTCAACCATTGTAAATCTGACAATTATGTGTCCTGGGGTTACTCCTCTCAAGGAGTATCTTTGTGGTGTTCTCTGTATTTTCTGAATTTGAATTTTGGCCTGCCTTGCTAGGTTGGGGAAGTTCTCCTGGATAATATCCTGAAGAGTGTTTTTCAACTTGGTTTTATTTTTCCCATCACTTTCCAGTACACCAATCAAACATAGATTTGGTATTTTCATATAGTTCCATATTTCTTGGAGGTTTTGTTCATTTCTTTTCACTCTTTTTTTTTTCTAATCTTATCTTCTCACTTTGTTTAATTGAGTTGATCTTCAATCTCTGATATTCTTTCTTCTGCCTGATGAGTTCAGCTATTGAAACTTTTATATGCTTCACGAAGTTCTCATGCTGTTTTTTAGCTCCATCATGTTGTCTGTCCTCTAAACTGGTTATTCTAGTTAGCAATTTGCCTAACCTCTTTTCAAGGTTTTAGCTTCCTTGCATTGGGTTAGAACATGCTCCTTTAGCTCAGAGGAGTTTGTTATTACCCACCTTCTGAAGCCTCCTTCTGTAAATTCATCAAACTCATTCTCCATTCAGTTTTGTTTCCTGGCTGGTGAGACATTGTGATTCCTTGGAGGAGAAAAGGCATTCTGGTTTTTGGAATTTTCAGCCTTTTTGTGCCGGTTTCTCCTATCTTTGTGGATTTATCTACCTTTGTTCTCTGAAGTTGGTGACCTTTGGATGGTGTCTCTGGGTGGACGTCCTTTTTGCAACATCAGTTGCAACTATTCCTTTTTGTTTGTTAGTTTTCCTTCCAACAGTCAGGCCCCTCTGCTGCAGGTCTGCTGGAGTTTGCTGGAGGTCCACTCCAGATTCTGCTTGCCTCAGAATCACCTGCAGGGGCTGCAGAACAGCAAAGATTGCTGGCTTTTCCTTCCTGTGGCAGGATTTTTCCCAAAGGGGTACGTGCCAGATGCCAGCCAGAGCTCTCCTGTATGAGGTGTCTGTCTGCCTCTAATGGGACATGTCTCCCAGTCATAATACATGGTGGGGGCAGGGATCCACTTGAGGAGACTGTCTGTCCCTTATCAGAGATTGCTATGCTGGGAGATCCACTGCTGTCTTCAGAGCTGCCAGTCAGGGACATTTAGGTCTGCTGAAGCTGTGCTCACAACCATTCCTTTTCCCAGGTGCTCTGTCTCAGGAAAGTGGAGGCTTTATTTATAAGTCCCTGATGGTCTGCTGTCTTTTTTTTTAGAGATACACTGTCAAGCAAGAAGGGAATGTAGTGAGACAGTCTGCCTGCAGCAGCCTTGCTGGGCTGTGGTAGGCTCTCCTCAGTCCAAACTGCCCAGCAGCTTTGTTTACACTGCAAGTTTAAAACCACCTACTCGAGCCTTTATAATGGCAGATGCCCCTCCCCGCTACCAAGCTCGCCCATCCCAGGGTGAGCTGAGACTGCTGTGCTGGCTATGAGAATTTCAAGCCAGTGGATCTTAGTTTGTTGGTCTCCATGGGGGTGGGGCCCACCCAGCCAGACCACTTGGCTCCCTGGCTTCAGCACCCTTTCCAGAGTAGTGAACATTTCTGTCTCACTGGTGTCCCAGGTACCACTGGGGTATGAAAAAAAACACTGCTGCAGCTAGGTTTGTGTCTGTCCAAAGGGCCGCCCATTTTTGTGCTGGAAGCCCAAGACCCTGGTGGTGGTATAGGTATTGGAGAGGATCTCCTGGTCTGTGGATTACAAAGACCATGGAAAGAGTGCAGTATCCAGGCTGGAGTGGAGGGTACAGACCCTAATGGCTTCTATTGACTAGGAGAGGGAATTCCCTGACCCCTTGCACTTATCAGGTGAGGCAACACCCCACCCTGCTTAGGCTCACCCTCCTTGGGCTGTACCCACTGTCCAACCAGTCCCAGTGAGATGAACCAGGTACCTCACTTGGAAATGCAGAAATCACCTGCCTTCTGCCTCATTTTTGCTGGGAGCTGCCCACTGGAGCTTTTCCTGTTTAGCTATGTTGCCAGCAACGCCCAAGATTTGGTTTTCTAATACCCTGCTTCAAGATTAACTAATAGGTCAATTATTTAAAACATATTCTCCAAGTTTCTTCAATTCTCTGGTCCCCATGTACTTCAGCTACAGCTTTTCTTCAGCTCTTTAACTCAGAATCATGCCTGGACACTAAACAAACGCCGTTTAAGGAGATTATATAAATATACTGATTTGATTCACATAAGAGTATAATTTCTCAACTGATGAATCTTTAAAGTGCATAGTATTGGCCAGGTGCGGTGGCTCAGGCCTGTGATCCCAGCACTGTGGGAGGCCGAGGCGGGTGGGTAACGAGGTCAAGAGATCGAGATCACCCTGGCCAACACAGTGAAACCCCATCTCTACTGAAAATACAAAAATTAGCTGGGTGTGGTGGCACACACCTGTAGTCCCAGCTATTCGGGGGGCTAAGGCAGGAGAATTGCTTAAACCCGGGAGGCGGAGGTTGCAGCGAGCTGAGATTGCACCACTGCACTCCAGCCTGGCACCTGGTGACAGTGCGAGACTCTGTCTCCAAAATAACAAAAAAGTGCATAGTATTAATTTTTCATGTTACTCATTTTCCATTTCCCAGTAGTTATACAATCATTCCATAGGTCAAACCAGCCATCTTCATCCCCCGCGTAACTTTATCTTGATTTCCCGCAGACACAAGAAGTATCACATACCAATTCTTTTCATTTTTCTTCTTTCCTTCTCCAGACCTATAATTTTACTCATTCTCATGTAAATAGATATTGTGTCCTGAGTAAGATTTTTCTGTTGTTTTAAAATTGGTGCTAAGACCCAAAGCTAAAAATGAAAATTTCTAAGTACCTCATATTTTAAATTCAGAGATCCAACTTTTGGACTGGCCATCTTCCATAGGGATAATTGAGAGGTACCATCATAGAATGTATGCTCTACCATTGCTTCACCAAATCTAACTGATAAAATAAGAGAACCCATGAAGAAGAAAATGGCAGTGCTTTTTAAATGGCCAGGCTCTTTCCTCTGGGAGGCAGTGTCTGTTTCCCCTCACCAAATCAAGAGAGAAAGAACAACTCTTGAGTATGATAAATATAATTTGCATATCCCTTCAGAAAAATCTGAGTAACCAGTAGGTACTCAAAAATTTGTGGTTAAATTATGCAAATAAGATCTGTCTTATTTTTCCAGAATCAGTGTTGCTCTATGCACTCTTTCTTGAAGGTTGAGAAATTGTCCTTGAAGAATTACTAGACATAGACTAAAAAAGCCATGAGATATTTTCAAAAATGTAACTGTCACAAGATAATGAATAATGCTATTGACATTCATCTGGCTGATCCATTGACTCATTATTTGAGATGAAGGAAAACAATTCATGTTCTTTACTACATTATCGTCAGTGCCAGAGACAAAATGAGATGTAGTGAGATAGCTATACACAGAGCTTCTCCAGCCTCAGTCTAAAAGAAGCTGACTGATAAAGCATTCCTTCATTCAAATGTAGGTTTATCTGCCTAATTGAAAACAGAATTTAAATGTTTTCCTGGAGGAAATATGCCAGTTTGATGCTCTGTTTTTTTGTTTTTTTTTTTTAAGTCTATGCAGATGTAAAATGAGAAAATTTTATTGCAGGGTGCACTGATTTAGCATGCGTTAAAATTAAGTGTCTAAAATATCTACAGGGCCTGAAAAGGTATATGGAAATGAGCTATTTTCCAAGTTAATGCCACAGGAAGTGACAACTAAGCTGATCTCTTTTCCACAGCCTTTTAATGATATATTTCTCTTAGGATTTGAAAGAGCTTTAGATCTAGCCACATTCAACTCTAGGGTATAGCTGAGTCAAAGTCAAATTAGTGTTGGGTTCTAATATGTTAATTCAGAAATAACTGGTAGGTTCATTTATAGGAGCTTAATTTTAAAAAGTGATATGTAAGCATGTAGGCAAACTTATGAAATGAGCAATGTTTATCTCTATTCCCTCCAGCCTTTCCATTTTCTAACCGTCCTTGATAATTTCTACAACTTTCATACCCTTTTTTCCTAAAGATGTTCTCTGATCCTTCATTTGACTAATCTGTACATGCAAAATATAAGTTCCTTTTTCCTCGTAAACCCCCTTTTGTTACACAGTAATAGATCACTGGAACACAGGAGAGTAATATAGTTATCAGGATATTAGTTTTGGGGTAAAAATTATGAGAAAAATTTTATGGAAATGTTGTATATATAAGGATCAAAATATATATTACATTATCACACATAATAAAACAAAGGTGCAACTTTATTAAATTAGTTTTGGGGATATTCTACACTGTATTTTGTCTATGAGAACATTGATGACAGATGAGTTAAAGAAACTAAACATGATACTAAGTTAAATTTAATCACAATGGTGTCTTTATGATTTTTTGAAACTGTCCAACATAGAGGAAGGTAAGAATTAAAGGTCTCAGTTTGTTGAAGTCAACATGTAGATATAATCAGCAATATGAAGCCACTGGGAAAGTACTATCACATTCCTTGTGTTTTATGGAATACTGAATGTTGAGCTGTCGGACTAGATTTTTCAATCTCAATGTCGTCAGAGTTATAAACATAATATGTAAAACACCATTTATTAGGAACAATTTCAAAAACTGTAGCTTCATATTGGTAAAAATGAATAAAAAGAAAAATAATTTAATTTTGAATTTATTAATATTAAAAGTAATCTTATTCAGAATAAAAAAACAACTAAGCTGGCATAAACTTTAATATAATTAAAAGTAACAAATTATGCATAGGTGATACTATGTTTTAGAACAATTCTACACACCTTTAAGGACTGTTTCAGAAATTTGTTCTGCTGAAGCTGACTCACATGAACTACTTTCTTCTCATTAATTACCCTGAACTTCTTCTATCTCCAATACACATCACATTACTGCCAACTCTAGACTCCAGGCATAACTCAGATCTCATAAAGAGAGGTGAAGGTACAATAATCCTGGGGACTATGCTGATTGAAGGGTTTTTGGCATTGGACCCATGTCCAGATGATTCAGTTAGTGGCACTAGGCTTATGTCCAGACAAGAAGGTTACTGAGGCCAGAGATATCTCCTTTTAATGACTCTGGGAGCTCTGTAGTTAGTACTGGTAACTACATCCTTATAGAAGTAGTACAGCTCCATGGAAGTAGGTAACAGACTAACTTTTGCATTAGTCCAAACTCAATTTGTTAATAGTTTTGTCTTTAGCAAGCAATCTCAGCAACATTTACATCTATTTAATATAATTTTTAAAATAATTAAATGAATAAATAATATGAAAACTTGCAGGGCTTCAGAAAATATATTTGCAATAAATGGTAAATATTAGCTATTTTTTCATAATAACTTGTCTAATTGAGTAAGTCAGTTTTTAATAAGGTTAATAAAGTTAATGTCAAGTTGTTAATACATGATGAAAACAATTTTAATTTACTGTCACACTTTTTAGTATAAAATACATGAATCATATGTAAAATATAGAGAATTATATAAATAAACAGTAGGATTCTCACTACTCAGCTTTTAAAAAACAATATTTGTCCATATTAACTTCAGAGCTTACATTGTTCAAAATTTGAATCAATATAGCTACTAGCAGTCATTAGTGAACAATTTCCACTCCATTTTCTCCCCTCCCACCTTAAAGGGAATCTTCTAAGTACATGTAAAATATTTATCTTATGTTTTCATGCTTTAAAAATATATTTGCATCAATAAGCTTTAGGAAGTTTATATTTTTAGATTTTTAAATTTAGATATAGACTATTCATTGTATGGCTGACTAAAGCTTTTCATATATATATTAGGCTTTATAAATCTTTCTTATTAATGAGCATTGAGGTAGTTTCAACTATCTTGCTATTATAAACATAAATCTTTCTGCCTCTTCATTTTTAAAGTGGAGATATTAATAGAAACTCTCTTATGGGGATTGTTGTAGATAATTGGTTAATAATATAACAATTGTTCTAAGGCAAAATAAATACTATATGTGTCTACTATTAATATAAATAATGTTGCAAGGATTCTTTTTCTATTCATCTCTCTGACTATGTAGAATAGGAATGATATCCAGAAGTGGAAATGTATGGTTTTTAGGTATATACCTCTTCCTTTTTACTGTAGTTTTCCATTCTGCTCTGCAAAGTAATAGTACCATTTTATGTTCTCAGGGCTTACAGTAGGATGTTTCTCAACATCGATTCTGGAGTCAGATTCCCTGGCAACTAGCTGTATGATCTTGGCAAAATACTTCTCAGTTACCTAGTTTCTAATTTATCAAATAAACACAACAATATTGTTAATTTTACTGGGTTGCAGTAGAGACTAAATATTTATATACAGCAGTTACAAGAGTGTCTGCAACACATTAAGAGTACAATAAACATTAGCTTTCAAAACCATCACCAACAGCATAGAAAAGTTCTCTTTACTATCAGCTCAAATTGCCTGATTTGACTTTTTTGTTTTCTGTTTTTTACCACATCAGTGAGTGTGACATAGTTTTGTTTATGTGTGTGATTTAATGTGCTTTCCCCTAATTCCTAGAGATTGTCTTTTTTGGAGAAACCTATCTCCATCTGCTCTGTTTCCCTCTTCCCATGTAATTATTTTAATCCTTGACTTGCTTCTGAAACCATTCCCAGGCCAATTCCTCCTGCAGGCCATAAACTTCATCCTGGTTCTCCTCTCAGTTCTACTCCCTACAGATAATTTTCTTCTTTTTGAATTAGGCTATGCACTTTTAATTTGTTTCTTATTGTACTTCATATGACACATTTTCACAGTAATTTCATTTCACAGTCATTTTGTGTTGGAACCAGAGGTATTGCCTCCAATCATGAATTTACAGATCTTGACTAGAATATAAAATGTTTTTTCCCTGATAAAATTGTTTATGTTCACTATAGGCAACATGGAAATAGATGAATTGAAGCTGAAATAACACCTCATTCTACCACCAAAAATCTTTAGATCATGAGTAGAGCTGCACTAAGCTGCATCTATAAGTTATTTTGGGAAACAGTATAATTATACAATGCTATTGCATTTCCTGAAATTATTTTCTTTAGAATACTGTTCTTCCAGGTATTAATACGTGTTCCTGGAATAAAGGATTCCACTGTCAAATAAGTTTGGAGTACACAGGGTTAGAAAGTTAAATATATTTTTTTTTCTTCAAGACTACTTGAAAGAGAAATAAATTGTGTATGATTTCTAAAACATATTTGGCCATTTAAACTACTTCCAGCTCATGTATGCACTTTCCTTTCGTATTTCTTCAGTGCTTAGTTGTGATATTTACAAGTAATATTCATAGCTCAGAGAAACCAGATCCCGACTTTTACTCTATTTAAGATTGTTTGACAATAAAGTTTAATTGTATTGTGTATTAAAAAATGCTATGCTCAAATTGCTTGTGTTATTTTTCTAACCTGGGTATTGGAATTGTATCTATTTATTAATAATAGCCTTTGGCTTTAAGGGATCATTACGTATAATGAAATGTGAACAATGTTGGTTTTATGAATATATAATCTTCCTCACTGAATGAACTTCCATGGAATGTTTATCAATTTCCAGATGACTTCTAAAAATTAAATATTTAAAATAGAATAAAATAGGCAAAGGCCTACCTTACAATCACTGTAAAGCATTTTTTCTGAGAATATAATAACTGATTTTGCTAAAATACATTTCCCTTCAGTAAACTTTTTGAGTATGCAACTTCAGTATATACAGATTGCCTTATGTATCAAGACATATGCGTTATTGAGTTTATTATAAAACTTAACCTCTTGAAAACTTGAAACTATACAGTATTGGGAACCATTTTGACACATGATCCAATACCTACGTATTTTTTCTAACTATGAATGCTGGAGGCCATATTTTCATGGTCAGAATGAAAATTACATTAGACTTATAGCAGCTCTAAATTCACTTTTGTCCACCATATTGGTCAGCATTATTATTTATTGAGTACTGAGTGGGCGGGGGGGGATGGCTTATATTGGATAGAAACTTTCCATTTTAAGATCTCAGATATAATCCACCTAAATGAAACATTGAAAGCAACTTATCTCCATCCTTTAGCAAAAATAAATAAAAAATAAAGTTTATTCTAGTACATTTCATGTGGAAAATCTTAGCTACAAAGAGTTCACCTGGCAATATTGTAATCATAGACCTCTGCATTTCCCCTGTTTTGTTTATGGATGAGAAAATAAACTAATATTGTTTTCTTCCAGGGCTAAGTAACATGACTGATACTAATCTTCTATTAAATTACTTTGCCATTTCATATAATGAAATGGAAAAAGTATCAACAAAACATTGTTAAAATTTTAGTTATTTTATAATCAAGATGGATATAACAGTAGTAAACATATAAATTTCGGGACTCCTAAACCAAAACCAATTGGTGGGGAAAATATTTCAGTAATCACCTCCCATTTGGAAATGTGCAACAGGCAAGGCTTCCAATTTTATACAAAATGTAATAAAATGCCATGGAATCAGACAGGAATCATTCCCATTTATGGGAAAATGTGGAGGATATTTCCCTTAGCAATTGATCACCCTGAGGCAAAACAATCAGTGAACATTAAATTGTCCATGGAAGTGAGATAGAATCAGGAAAGCTTCAATTTGCAGCAGGAGGCAGCTTGGCTCCAATTACCCCTGCAATGTCTAAGCTATTTCTATCCATTTGGAATACTATATTAAAATGCTTCCACTTCCTTCAGTGAATGAAGTGTAGGTTTCTACAAAGCTATAATGAAGCTATTGTGGAATTTTCTTTCCATCCACTCACCTTCCGACTCAGAAATGCAGTTACTAATGATGACATTTACATTTTCTTCAGAGGGAGTAAAACCATGACATCAAAGAATTCTTAATTTGTAACCATGAGTCTTGATGCATATTTAAAGCCAGACTTAGAAGCAAGTGCCACCAAGAGTGCTTTCCTTGAAATGTATTTGTGATCTTGAAAATTTTTATGTAGCAAGTTCCTGAGTTGACATTACATCTTATATGCAGAGGTGAACATGGTAGAACAATTTGGTTTCTTGGAAACTCTAAAAGTGAATTAGAATTCAGCAGCAGCAAGTCAGGTTTCAGCTGCTGTAAGCATTTTGCTATTATTATAATTGATCACTGGTGATCAAGTGGATGGTAAGTAGAGCAGTGTTATAAAACAGCATACATAATGAGGAGCTTACAGTAGTTAAATGTTTTAGACACTACACTTGAAATTTTAAAGTAGTTCGATTTGACATAGAAAAAGTTAGACCTAATAAATTAGTACAATAAAATAAGAATCTAGCTGCAAAAAAGAAGAGAGGTTAAATCAGGACAAAGGACAGTGTTTTGTATTTCAATATGAATGCAATGCTGTATGCAATCTCTCCTTGCTAGAAATCAAGGTGACAATATGTTTTGCAACTATTTTAAATGGAATGCATTTTCTTTATTGAGACACATCATGCTTTTTCACATAAATATTTAATTAGAGTAAAAGAAAGCTATTGGAACATTTCCTTTATTTGCAGTGAGTTTAGTGAGTGTTTCAGTCTTCATTGAATCTGGCAATTTCTGGGGGTTTCTGCTTGCCAAAAGCTCTTTCATTTTCAGTTCTCTATGAGTAGATGAAAGAACTAAAGATTATTCCTCCATAAGCCATCAGAAAAAAATGAAGCATATGAGTGGCAAATCAGGTTGAAAAGATGAAAAAGTGACTTAACTTTTGTTTATCTGTTGCTGTCATTTAAATTTTCTTTTTTCATTATCTTATAAAAAGATCTTTTAGAAGAGGATCCTTTAAAAATCCCACATATCCTGTTCTTTTATTCTTCAGTGATCTTTTTATTTGCCCACATTAAAATGACATTCAGTTATTAAGTATTTATTCAGAAAAAGCATAATACTGTTTTAGAGGCTGCATGTTTATGGATCTTTTCTTTTTTCTTTTCTGAATCTATTTTAATAGTTACCACACTCGAGAAGAATGAAATTCAGCTTTGCTTTTTCTTTTTCTCCCGTTCCATTTCATAAGTGAACCACATAGGTCTATCATGATCATCTTTTCAGCACATTGACTCTTAGTCTGTTTCATTTATTATGGCTCCCTGTGGAAATCTGATTAGGTCAAGTATGACTGCATTCATTTCTCTGAATTGGTTAGATTGTTTCAACTTCTTTCATTTTCAAAGTAGACTAGGTATGGAACAATAAAATCAGTACCTGCTCTCTTACTTGAATTTGAATGAACTTTCTTTTCATTTGGTCAGAAAAATGATATTCTGACAATCCAATCAGAAATTTCTACTCATTTAGAAAATGCCCTAAAAAAGAATATATGTGTATACACACACACACACACACACACACACACACCTCCTTTACACAACTCAATGACTGTGGGTTATGGCCCCTTTCTCCCTTCCACCTTACCCCATGACTCAACAATTTAAAATGCCATAAACATATGGCTTTTATCTGAAAATCTCTCCAGCCCTCTTACATATTGCCTCCGTTATCCTATCTTCCTCATTCTTTCTGTACATCTGATTTTATATAGCCCTTAGACTTAGCATTCAAGCTAATAATAATGGTGGTCACACCAAGAGGGCCTTGTGTCACAAAGTTCTGTCCATCTGTAATTAAATGCACTGTGTTTTCTGAATCATTGACTTCTATATGTTTCTAAACCTCTTCAAAACACGCTTCTTAAAAATCTAAATCTCTCTATTGCTAAATTTTATGTGTCAACTTGACTGAGTTAACGGATACCATATAGCTGCTAAAACATTATTTCTGGGGAGAATAATATAATCCACTTAAGAACCCGATAGAAGAAAAGGATGTAGTAAGTGTAAATTCACTTTTTCTTTTGGAGTGAGGACATCCATATATTCCTTCTCTTAGACATCAGCGCTCCAGGTTCTTCTGTTTTAGAACTCTGAGACTTCCACCATTGACTCCTCTGGTTCTCAGGCCTTCAATTCAGACTGAATTATGCCACTGGCTTTCAGGTTCTTGAGCTTGCAGATGGCTATCATGGGACTTCCCAGTCTCCATAATTTCATGGTGGATTTCCATAGTAAATCCCCTCTTATAAAACTCTCTCTATATATCCCATTGGTTCTGTTCCTGTGGAAAACTCTGACTAATACAATAAATAATACACTTTATTTTCAGAAGTTGTTTTAAAGTTTTTGAGTAAAAATTTTGATTTATTTTAATATTCAGTTCTTAGATATTTAGCATGCTCATCTTAATAATGGTGTTAATGTGTCTGAAATGAGTGACTTAACTATTAAGAGCATTCTGATTTGTCCTGTTATATTTGCTCTATTATCCTCAGTATTCTGTAAGCTCTTTGAGGAAAGGAACAGTGCTTTCTATAATATTTTGTCAATTTAAAGTATGTTGCAACATTATAACAAATAACAAAATAAAGGAAAAGTTACATACAGATATTGATTCTTTGGTTTATTATGCTCTGTGTATGTGTGTAGGGAAATAGTCAAAAATATTATAAACCTTATAATAATTGCTATGTAAAGAACATTTATAATAATACCCCTTTATAAAGATTTTTAAATTTCTGATTAACAAATACAATTGATTTTGTGTATTTAGAAAAATTAAAGTTGCCATCCATGTTTAATAAAAGTCTACTAATCAATCACTTATTATGTGCCAGGCACTAGGATAGCCACAGTCCTTTGTGGGAGGCCAGAATATAATAAACATCTCCTCACTTAAGAGTTTACTCATTGTTCTTATCTATTAATCAGATATTAGCTTAAATTTGGTCTTGTATTATTAGACTTATATTACGCTACATATCAAAGATGAGAGGATGAGAGCCTGCATTTTCTTGCCTCTTTGTGCCAGGAAACTGCAATGCCATTTCCTTCACTGGCTCTTTCATCCCACAGGCAGTGCCTGACATGTAATACTAACTTCTCTTTAGTATGCTTTTTCTAATGAAGGATAATGAGATTCTGTAATGCAGCAAGTATAATTTATGAATCGGCATCAAATAAGGCTTTGAAAGCAAACTAAAGACAAATCTCACCAAGTTAGCTATTCATAGCCTGCCCCTGGAATTAAATCAAAAGCACTGAACAACATCTAAAGATTGTGAGCCAACTGTCTTTTACTGCTGACAAGATGCTTGGCACCAGGCTACAAATCAAAAATTATTTTATTATGTATAATTTTTGAGGATGTTGCAAGATTGTATAAAAGAGTCAAAAAGGAACACCCATCGGCCCTCTTAGAGGATATTTTTTGACAGCAATAGTTCCTCATATTATCATATATAAATAATTAAACTATATAGTAAGTCATGGACATAAAAATAATCTCGAATTTTGCAGGAAGTTCCATGAAAGTTAATAATTCTCTTATTCTAACATTAGTGTATATTTTCATCTCTATGTCCCAAAATGAACTCATAATCTTCCTCTACCTCCAAACCTATTATTTATTCATAATGTTGTTTTCCTAGTTTTCTCTCTTATACACCTCAGCTTGAATGTTGCATATTCAGTAATCACTAAGCAAAGTGTATGCTACTTTCTAAATATGTTACTCAGTTGTCCTCTTTATTTATCATGTCACTGCTTGACTTATTCCCATCTTCCCTCTTATCTAGACCAAGGGAGGAGGCAACGTGCAGAGAGGAGGGAACAGAACAATGTCCATATGGCTGGAATAAAACGTATGACAGAGGATTGGTGCAAGTTAAAGATGGAAGTGGAGATCTGTGGAGAAGGGACTTGCATGGTAAGACATCAAAATTTATCCTGAAATTGATGGAGAATAACTAAAGTTGTAAATACAGTTATCAGAAAACAAAACTACTCTGGTGGTAATGAGTTGTTAGAGAAGGCATGGTACACAGAATCTTGAGCCCCCAAGATATCAATGTCCTAGTCTCTGAAACCCATGAATATGTTCACTTACATGGTAAAAGATTAAAGAGCTTGAGACATGGAGATATCCTGGATTATCCAGGAAGACCTAATATAATTACAAAGACCCAGTATAGTTACAAGGGTCCTTATAAGGAAAACAATGAGACAGGAGGCAAAGCACAAAATGTGATGATGGAAACACACACGGGTCGGCGGGGAGAGAAAGAGAGACAGAGAGGGAGGAAGAATATTTGAAGGTGTTATCCTACTGACTTTGAAGACGAAGGAAGAAGTCAATAGGCAAGGAATGCAGGTGGCTTCTAGAAGCTGTTAAATAAAAGGAAATAAACTTTCTCTTAGAGGCTCTAGAAAGAATACAGCCCTGTTGACACCTTGATTTGAGCCTAGTGAGAGTCATTTTGGACATTGACCTCCAAAATTATAAGACAATACATTTGTATCATTTTAAGATCCTAAATCTGTGGTAATGCGTTATGGCAGCCATACAGAAGGCAAAAAAAGGAATGGGAACGTGGACAAGGTAGTTTTTTAGGGATAGCATAACAGCACATTAATAATAATTGCAGCCATTCAGAAAAACTCAGGTTTAGAAAGCAAAGAGAAACTTAAGCATTATTTTTGAATCAGAGTGCCTTAGAAAATAAACAAAATATCTGACATATTTGAAATAATTATGCAGTTAGGCAATGACACAGATTCTATGCATAACACCCTGTCCTTTGTAAGACATTTTTCTTATTTTGTAGGAGAAATATAAACATGGTGAAAAGGCAATCTAATACTATTAATATAAGACTTTATTCAGTAGAAATTTAATAATGAATTACATCTTTTTCAGAATATGAAAGGTTGCTTCTTGTTAAATCAAATATCACTAACGTTTGCATAATCTTGGATAATAATATAACTGAAAATACTTGTGCTTTCCTTCTAGTCCCCAAATATATGTTAAGAGTAACAAAATGTAGTGAGCATATAAATCATGTGCTCCACATCACTACTTCATGTCTCAGTGGCTATTAGAAAGTAGAAACTGAATGGAGTAGACCTATAGATGTATGTGTGTTGGAGAACTGATAGATTTTTTTTTGGCCATATCTAACACTGAAATAAAAATATTTCATAACATATTAGGCACCTAAAACCATTTTTCAAGCCAAGCCATTTTGCGTCTGAAGAAACTTAGACCCATAAAGACTAAACAACCCACTTTGATGTACCAATAAGGAATGAATCCAGGATGTAGGGCCTTATGTGTGGGCATCAAGGCCTGGTCCCTTGTCTCAACCTGTACACTGTAAAACTCACAATCATACCTTATATACTGTTAGGGTATTTATATTTTGCATTGGTGAACAACTACACAACTATTATAAGTTTACTCACTATCTTAATGGCTGCCTAGTATTTAATGCAGTAAACATATTTACCTGGGATAGTTCAGGGAAAGGATGATAAGCTTCCAAATATTGTTTAACATTTGGCTTGTTTAAAATTTTTTTCCTAATGAACAGTGCTGCGGTGATCATCCCTCTAAGTGAATCTTTATACATTTTATTTACCTTTCATGCCTAAAAGTGGAATTTGCAAATCAGTTGTGGATATGGTTTAAGACTTCCATTAGGCAGTACTAAATCGATCTCCAGAAAAGACTTGCTTATCATGTCAGTGTTTAAAAGTTTTCTTCAATAATGATTCTACAATAGAGAATGGCTTTATAATTATTTGTAATAATAAGTTCACAGGGATGCAGTCACCCATCCATCTTTCCTCTGGTCACATGGATGCATTTCTGACACAGCCAAACCTATTGGTTGATATATTTTGTGAACACTGAATTTGAAATGAAATAGTGGCATCTGATCTTTCACTAAATTCAGAGAAACACTTAAATTACAGAGAAGGAAACTTTCCGCTATTCTCAAGGTAATTATTAAAATGCCTAATATGTTAAGGTCAGAGCCTACTCAATTTAACGAGGTGTTAACATGCTCTAAAAATTGTCTAATTAGAACTACTGTTGGGTTATGTTTCCATACCTCTGGGAGGTGGGTCTGCTTTGATTCAAGTCAGTTTTTCTCTTCTTGCCGGAAAATTGTTCAAAATCCCCTTTCCTCTTTATTCCATTTTCCTCCTTCTTCATTCTAGTTTTGCATAAGTTCTAGAGAATAGAAGTGACAGCATTTTGAAAAAAGCACACATATGCTGAACTTAATGATAAATGCACTATCTGTAATTCTTTCAACTTCGTTCTGCATTGCTACAGCTTTTGCTTTCTCATTACTTTATTTCTAAAAGATTTGGAGTAACTGCTTTACTCATTAAAAATGGCTTAACTGCCTGTTAATTATTATACAATCATCTTCTTTATATGATCGACTTAACTGAAATCCTTCATAAAAAATGGGCTCAGGAATTGCAGAACACAATCTCCATGTTTCAGTCACAGTGATCAGCTTAGTATACATACACAAACACACACACACCCACACACACACACCCCTCATTTATTCATTCATTCATTCACTTTTCACAGAACAAAAGCTTATTGATCAGCTATGATATGCATGGTACTATAGGAGATAAAAATTATAACCTATAGTCCTTGCTTTTAATTAATCCAATAGAAGAAATAAGAAATTTACTGTAACAGTATGCAAAGTGAAATAAAATTCCATATTATAAGATTGCCTATGTCCTTTTCTAGGTAAAACTCTGTACTTTTAAATAATGAAAAATTAAAGGCATAGAGAGGCATAATCAAAGTTGTGGAGGCAAAGATAGGCATGAAGTGTGTAAGGAGCAGGGAGTAATTATTTCTACTTGACTAGGATACATGATATCTAAAAGGAGCTTTTGAAATAAAGTGAAAAATGAACTTGTGGGAGAGACATTTAGAGTTTATTCCATTGTTAATAGGGAATGTTTGAAGATTTGTTTTTTAATGGGGATAAAATGATCAAAGATTTACTTTCTAAAATAATATGAAATCAGAGTGAAGGACGGAATTAAAAAGGAGGCCTTTATGGAAAACAGTTATCATTACCATTAGCTAATTATTTATTTATTTAACATTCAGTGAATTTCTTTCTTTTTTTTTTTGGTTTCAGACAGGGTCTCGTTCTACTACCCAGGCTGACATGCAATGGCATGATCACATCTCACTGCAGCCTCAAACTCCTGAACTCATGCAATCCTCCAGCCTTGGTCTCCCAAAGCACTGGGATTACAGGAATGAGCCACCGCACTTGACCCGTGAGTTTCTACTATATTCCAGAGTACTCAATACAAAGATATATAGAGAATTAAGGCAACAGTTCCCATCCATAAGAAACTCAATCTGGTGTAAAGACCACTAACAAAACCGACATAGTACAATGTGTAAAAGTGGAGGTAGAGATATGTTTGGGCTACTAGGAATGCATAGGTAAACATATTTACCTGGGATAGTTCAGGGAAAGGATGATAAGCTTCCAAAACAATGAAACTGATTCAAGAACAATAACATTTTTGAAAAGTTGAATATGTGCAGATGGAAGAATATTATGAGCAATAGCACAACAAATGACATTTTGAAGGCTAAGACCAGTGGCCAAAACTAGGGATCTGTATGAAAGTATGACTGGGAATGATGTCATCAAAAATCTAACATTCCAAATTGTCTTAGTTTAGATAACTTCTTAGTTCAGATATATATTTTTTAAGCCAGTGGGAATTCTTGAGGGCTTTTAAGCAAGAAAATTACATGACAATAATGTTTAGAAAGGTCA
The DNA here is from genome assembly GCA_963573385.1 of Cacajao melanocephalus. Classification (NCBI taxonomy): domain Eukaryota; kingdom Metazoa; phylum Chordata; class Mammalia; order Primates; family Pitheciidae; genus Cacajao; species Cacajao melanocephalus. The sequence continues at coordinate 84,757 of CAUYLG010073968.1, read as the reverse complement.
CTTTAACACCTAACACTTGTATGATGAACATGTGGGATCACTGCTGGAATAAAAGAGACAAATCCATTGCTATTGCCATAATCCATGTGAGAAACAGTGTGGGCCTACAGCCAAAGCAGAGACATAAACAATATTATAAAAGAATCAACAAGTTCAACAGCTCTTGAAAACTAGTTGGATTTAAGGTGGTATTGAGAAAATGAGATGACTCATAAGTAAATAAAATATTTCACAAAACAGAAATATATCACTTCCAGTAGTTCTAGTTAGGGGCTTATGATAAGACTTTAGCGTGAAGAGTGGGTCTGTTTTAGACAGTCAGGGTGTCTAAACCCAATAAGCAGATATCTACATTAAATTTTAACAGAGTAAGATTTTGTGGCTATAAATTTATCAGTAATTAATCTGTATATTGTAGCTTTTACAGTTTTCTGCTTCAAATATGTTACTGAGAACACTCTGATGCTCAACAAAAAAAAACAAAAACAAAAAAACAGGAAATGCTGATTGATGATTTTGGTAATGCGAATTTGCTAGTTGGGCTGAGGGAGCAAAGCAGCAACTCATTGTTGAATTTCTTACCTTCCTTTGTTTTTCAACAATAAAGTAGATTATATTTGTCATTTTTTTCAATATAAAACATCAGCAATGAAGAGAAAATTTTATGCAAGTTGAAGAAAGTTGAATATTTTTATCTAGCAAAAATTATAAATATTCTGACCTTATTATGAGACAAATATTCCAATTTGTGAAATTATCCCTGTCATTGAACAGCACAGGCTGGATGCAGGTGGCTCTGGTTGGGAAAATTTTTGAAAACAAATTGTTGATTATTCTGCCAGTTTACTGATTACTTTGGGTTTATTCATTTGTTCTCTATTAAGTTTGGGGAATATTGTATAATTGTTACAAATTCAGCATCATTGTAATTGTTATGGTATTCTTTAGAGTCTGATGATGAACTCTATCAGTCCTTTTACTTCCCCTTTAAGTTCTTGGTTGGAATGGGGAAAAGCATGATAAATCCTGGTCTTTCCACCAAGTACTTGGTTGATGCTGAATTAATAAACGAATGAATGAATGAAAATCTTGACATTCTGATAATAGAATACATTTACCTTTTCAATGTCAGAAAAAAAAATGTGAAACATTATTGAGAAAAACTTTGAGAAATACAAGTGTAGGAAACAGAGTGTTATGAAATCTCATATATCCATCACACCGCTTTCATAATTACCAACCCATAGCCAATCCTGTTTCATCTATACCCTTACTAGCTTCTGATTTCTTCCCTGATAATATTCCTGGAGTAAATGTTGTTGTTTTCTAAACATGTTGTTTTTTTATTAACAATTAAACTTAGTACAAATTCAAGAACTATGCAATAATTATTAAGTCACTCCAATAAATTTACTTTAATGCATTGAGGTTTGCATTTCATAAACTACTACTTTTTCCCATAGTTCAACCCTCTCTAATTTAGCTCTTGTTTCAATATCTCATTGGTTCTTTCTAAATATGCAATTTCTCTATATATATATATTCTGCAGCTGCTTTTTATTCATGGCAGTTAAAGTTGTTGATTCATCCACAGTGGCTCTTATTTTCCGTTTTTTTCCTTTGGAACATTTTTACAGTTACTGAGATAACATTTGTCTTCGGAATAAATTGCTTGTATTAACCTTGTCTGATGGTATTTTGTAAAACCAGTCAATAAGAGTTTTGCCACTGAATGAACGGTATAGCCACGGCCTTTGGTCTTTGTTTTTATTTACAAAAAAAAAATTTCTTTGGAATTATAGGTTCAGATTTTTTTCCGAAGAGTATTAAAGAATCAATTTAATTGATATGGTCTTAGACATAATTATTACAATTATATAAAATGAATGTTTTTTTTTTGATTAGGGCTATTTAACTATAAAATGTGCTCTTACATATTTTTATGGATGTCAGCAAAAAAGTCCTAGAAATGCTTTGTGATTAAAAGAAACAAGAATATATATTATCACTTAGAATATTGCAAATATTTATTAATTATGGCTTTTGTTACAAATTTGTTAAAGGGTTTAATTTAATATAAACCCCTTATTTTGTGCTAGGTCAAAGTCTTCAAATTTTGTTCTTTCGTGCCTTTCTTGCCTGCCTTTTAATTTTTTTGTTGACAGCCAGGCATAATGAGTCAGGAACTATGGTAAATAAGTCTTTAGTTTGAGTTCTTATGTTAATCCTGTTAGGAGTTGAACTGTGTTTAATGTTTGATGTAGCTGTTAGTGTCAGAGGCTTAGGATTTTTTAGCATCCTTGTTTTTGTTTGTCTTATCATCTTTGGCAAAGGGGAACAAAGAACTTCTTCTTAAGTGGACTCTGTGTCTTGTAGCTCTTTTAGCTATAACCTATTATTGTTATACTGATGTTTTATTGATATCTTGATGAAATACGGGGCAGAGGAAGTATTCTGTAATTTTGTAATTAATGTCAGTTGTTTTGAGTGGGCCTGGGTTCTGAGGAAGTGACCTTCATAAAGATTTCTTACCAATTTTCCCCTCCCCTTAGGTGAGATAAGAAGGCTAGATAGGACTGGAGTTGGATAATTTCTTTTTTCCAAGCTGCATAAGGATTTGGTGGTCTTTTTCTTTGCAGGGAAGATCTTTCTTAAAATGGAAAATGCTCTGAGAGTATTTCAAAATGGTTAGTTTTCTCCTCCTCTTGCCAGAAATATAAGAGAATTTCTCTGAATGCATGGGATTTCTAGAGATAAGACCCAAGAATCCGTGGTTGTCTTAAGACTCAACCCTTGGGAGTTTTCACTCTCAAGTCAGTCCACACTCAGCCTCCAGGAAAGCATCAAAATCACCATACAGGTACATCTGCCAATATAAAGCTCCAGTGGCTTTTGCTTCAAAAAGCAGATCTCAGCTATGATTCTCTGTCTCTTCAGATTTTGTGGTGCTGGTTTGCCTTGTAACCTCGATTCTTTGATGGGTGCAAGAAAGGTTGTTGATTTTCAGTTTGCTCTGCTTTGTTTTTGTTGTGAGGAGAGAAATGATGGCATCCAAGCTCTTCACACGGCAGAGCTGAAACCAGAAGTCCACAATCATCATTTTGTACATTTACTATGAAAGTTTTCAAACACACACAAAATTATCAGTAGTACACAGAAACCTTATGTGCCTACCACATAATAGATCACAAATAGCCATATTTGTTGATCTTGTTTTATCTACATCTCCCATGTTTTTACTTAAGCCAAGAATTATTATAAAATAAATACTGAACATCAAAACCCCCAACAGAGAAAATTTTCAAGCCTTAATTTATCCTGTTTCAATGTTGACATTGACTGAATATTAGATGGTATTAAGAGATTATTATTAACTTTGTTTAGCCTTATGACAGTTATATATTTTTTATTATTTTAAAATACCCTCCAGCCTCACGTAAGCCCCAATCTATTCTCTATGTTTATAATAAAATGCATCTAAAAAAGGGATCTAATAACAGCAATTTATTTTTATTTTTAATTCTTATAAATAATATACTATTATATATATTTTCAGGGTACATGTCATATTTTGACACAAGCACACAATATGTAATAAACAAATCAGAGTAACTGGGGTATTCATCACCTCAAACATTTATCATTTCCTTGTGTTAGGAACATGTTAATTTCACTCTTCTAGTTATTTTGAAATATATATAAAAATATTGTTTACTCTGGTCATTCTATTGTGCTACCAAACACTAGATCTTATTCCTTCTATCTAACTGTATTTTTATACCCAATTAACCATCCCATCTTTTTCTCCCCTTCCCACTGTCCTTCCAAGCCTCTGGAGGCCATAATTCTACTCTTTAGCTCCCTGAGTTCAATTTTTTTTTTTTTAGCTCCTGAACATTACTGAGAAGATGCAATATGTATCTTTCTGTGACTGGCTTGTTTCAATAAACAAAATGTCCTCCAGTTACATCCATGTTGTTGCAAATGACAGTTTCATTTATTATGGCTGAATAATAGTCCATTGTGTGTATGTACCACATTAAGCATCCTTAGTTATTAGATATAAGTGCTGAAAATATTATGAGTGTTTAGGGTTGTTATTGTTTTATCGTTTTCAATTATTAATAGTTATATAACAAAAGGCAGACTTATGAAGAACATTTTTAAAATAATTGAGTCATCTTTCAAAATACTTATCACTAAAATAGAAAATGCAGTATATAAAACATTTTATAATTTATTACTATTTAAATGAACTAACTGCTTAATAAAATTAACCTTACCACTTTCAAATTTTAATGGAAGTTGTGTTTTATTTTCTCTTTAAGATAATTTCTTTCATATATTTACGCCAGACACCACACAAATAATGGCATGCTGGTTTCACATTAGGCACTCAGATCCAGTGGGGTGGGGAGGTGGGAGTGTAACTTTAAAACGATGCTAGGAACTCATCTGGATATTTGAAAAACTATGAAATGTTTATTTTGACATTTATATACAAAATTACCTCAGGGAAACCAAATAGTTGATAGGGTATATTTAACTTTTATGCTAATATTCATAGTACTAAAGGAGGGCAGAATGATAGAATTAGGACATGACTATATTTTAACCTCTAAGGAATTAGCGGATTTAGACCATAATCGTCAATGACTAATGACATCAAAAAAAAGCTAGACATTATGAAGGTATACAACACCATCTATGAAGTAGTTTTGTGTCTTGTGATGGATAGATGTAGAAAAATATCTAATTCCTCTGTATTTGCTGCAAATCTTCTTTATATACTGACCAATAAAACTTTAAAATACATATTTTAAAAGTTGTATTATTAAGGATTTTACCTGAGCTGGACATAACATATATGAATCTAAACGTACATTTTTGTTATGACTAACTCTGTTCACAGTCTCATCTGTTGTGATTTTAGTTGGCTATTTCACACACTAAAAGAGATGTACACATATATATTGTGTTAAGGAGTGTTGCAGAAATTGCCAAACATTGATAATCACAATATTTAATATGAACTTTATGCCTGATTCTACTATTCAATTCATATGTATCTTCTAACTTATATTAATACTCCCATCATACACATATAGAACTGAATAACAAAGAAGATATGCAACTTTCCAAGGTTACATAAGTATTAAAACTTCTGTCTGACTTCACTGATTATAGTTTTAGTAACAAAAATTAATGAATTCATTCAGTACTAATAAATTTCAGCAGCAAGTCACATATGGCAACAATCTTGGAGGCTGGACATAACATTTTCCTTTCCTTGGTATAAGGTAGGTTTTAAGGTGATCTGGTTATTTAAAAGGATACCTTTGTGCTTACCATACCACTCAGCCATCCCACCCCTACATATTTATCCAAGAAAAGTGAAAACATCTTTCTATACCATATGTTAACAAATCAAAATCTGTATTGGTTTCTATTTCTGTTCTAACAAATTTCCACAACCTAGTGGTTTAAGCCAACACAAATTTATCTTCTTTCACTGTGCAGCTCAGAGTGTTTGCTGGGCGTCATTCTATCGAGAGGCTTCAGAGTAAAATTCATTTCCTTGTCTTTTTCAGCTTTTAAAAGCCACCCGCATTCCTTGGCTCACAGCCTGTCTCTGACATCACTCTTACCCCTTGTTTTCAGTCTCATCCCCTGTTAAACCGTAGCAATGCTATTCATAATACTCCAATTATTAAAAAAATCTAAATATTAATCAACCAGTGAATGAGTAAACAAATTACAGTATATCCATAATATGTAATACTACGCAGCAATAGATAATAAAACCATAATGAGGATAAATCTTGAATATGTAATGCTAAGTTTGAGAAGTCAAATACAAAATATTACATACTGCATGTATAAAAATCTGGAAAAGTCAAACTATTATGAGAAAATGGAAATCAGTGTTTGCCTAAAGCCAAGAGTTTAGTGAAGTGATGGCAAATGGACAGGAGAGACATTTTTACAAAGAAGTAAATGTTCTATACATCAATTATGATAGTGCTTATATAACATTATAAAATTGTAACAACTCATCAAAAAACTGTATACTTAAAAAGGTTTAATTTTATGTAAATTATACCTCAATAAATTTGGGAAACTGTGGATAGGCTATCCAGGTTATTTTATGATTTTTTGCTTTTATGTAAAATCCTTAATTTTCCAGTGATTAGATTTGTCAATGACAAACCTTGTCAACTTAGACATTAGAAGAATGAGTTCTACATTTTTCATGACACAATGCAGATAAGTACCAGTTAAAGGTCATCAGAAAATCAGAAATGCAAATACATTAATAGAAATTAAGATGAGACAACTTTCCATTAATAAAACTGAGTTGGAGCTTTCAAGTGCAGAAAATATCACTGATAAAATTTCAAAGCTTATTTCCTTTTTTTCTTAGCTACTTAAATTCCTGGCCCAAGCCATGAGTACAAATGGATCCTGGGACAGTTACACAAAGTTTAACATTAGAACAAAATAATTATTTTCTACAAAACTTTTCCAAGCAAGGATAGGCTAAGTGTAAAATAAATTGGTGCTGATCCCTCAATGAAAGCAATATCAGCAAAGGTATCTCTCATTCTATACAATATCTTCATTTGTAAAATAGTCCAAGGGTATAGTTTTGATATTAAAGAGCTAACTTTGTAAAATGCTGTATGCCAAAACATCAAAGGGATTTTTCTTAATTATGATGATGACGATAACCGTAAATGTTACATATACATCTTGCTTTGCATAAGTTAATAGGAAGTTCAGTTTCCCTCCATTCTTTCAAATAAGCCACAGAGCAACTTTAATTTAATTCATCCTTCTGCAGAGTTACCTGAACAACTAGGGGCAATTAATTTGTAAGTTATTTACAAGTGCTCACTGAAGCACATACACTGCTGATTTATGTGGCAGCTAAAGGGCTATGAAGAAGACAATGCTCAGTAATCACAGGCACCTGGGACATTATCACCACAAAGTAAGTGACATCTGAGTGTCTTAAAACTGTCATAGAAGAGTTTATACTCATTAGTGGCAGCTAACTGTCTTTTTCAGAAACCTGAGCACCAATGGCTAAAAGCATTTATTCCATCCAGGGTTAAAGCATAACATAAATATTAGTATCAATTAAATTAGCCTGTGTCACCCATCTAAGTACTGTCTTCAGCTCATCCTTTAACCCCCATATCTGATCAAAGGCCACATCTGGGGAATCTTATCTCATGCTTGTCTCTTAACTCTACCCTTCTTCTCTTCTGTTGTGTCTGGACTATTATAATGACTTCCCCTCTAACCACCTTGCTTTTAATCTGGCCCCACTCTACCTACTTCACTCAGAGGAAATCTGATCATATTACCCACCTGTAAATCCTCTCCCCTCCCTCTCAATGCTTTCAGGTTGAGGTTGGAATATTTTGATGCAATAAATAAGAACTCAGATGATCTGGCCTTACTCCATCTTTCCAGTCTAATTTCCCATCAATTTTCTTCTTGTCCCCATTGCTGTAGATACATACAAGGGTGTTACCATTCAGAAGCTCTAAAACACTTTCCAGGAACTTAGCATTCTCTGTCATGCCTCCAATATTTGCTGATCCTCACTTTTTCTTATGTCTTCCATGTAAACTCATATAATACTTTATACTCAACTAGTGTTACTTTTCCTTGAAGCTTTCGTTGGCCCAATAACATATCAATTATTTACTCTTTTCTCTATGTTGCTCTTCCTACATTACTAAAAAAAATTCTTAGTTTTTAATTAATTACTTACAATTCATTTATTTATCTGTTCTTTACTCCTTGAATATTCTTTTTTTCTGAATTAGGAAGCATATCTTATCTTTACAAACCTGGTGGCTGTTGCAGAATTGATGCTTAATATACATTGCAATGGGCAACTGTAGAGGATATTCTGTATTAGTTAAAAGTTACACTAGATGGTTTCTAATGTCCTTTCCAACTGAAAGACTTTTATATCACTTTCTTCTTTATGATATCATTTCAGAACCACAATCTGAAAAATTCAATCCCTTTCTAGTTTGAGTCTCTTTGTTAGAAAATTTCTGTCCATTATGAAATACAACTACTTATTCATAAGATAGAGCAAATATAATATTCTCTCCTAATTTTTAACAGCATATAAATATTGTATAATATTCTTCTTTCCCAATACTTTTAAATCTCTTAGGGCATTTATGATACAAAGACAAATATTAATTTAAGTTCACTTAATTTCCTTGTATTTACTCTTAACCTTATTTAAAAATTCAATAATTGTACAAAACACAGAGAATTCACTCTGTTGTATATATGTTGTCACTCTAGTTCAGCAATAATACTTGAATCAATTTCTTTTTGGGAAAGGTACATTTTCAAATGATTTTTAACTGAAGTATTTTTTTAAAAGCCTTTCCCTTAAGCTTCTTTTGTAAAGGTTAAATGTACACACTCACGATGTGTTGCGTGGGTCTTAGTAATACATTTTGGGAAAACTGAGTCATCCAATTTTCTATGTTGATAACAGACTGAGTATTCCTGCCCCCATAAAAGCCATCAAAAAGACATTAAGCTAAAAAAAGATTTCAGTACTCCTTCTGTTCTCTAAGATAAATGTTTAGGATTATATTTAAATAGGTTGATTTTTCATGACTCTACCCCTCCATCAAATCAACACTTTATTCACATTGATATTTATGACTCTTTTTCTAACTCCATGGTACATAAATAAAGTTTATAGGTACTGTCAAATGTTGTAGATGAAATGCTTAAAAACAGAATCTTACCCTTGGAAATATAACTAGGAGCTGTATCAAGATGTTCCGAAACCAACAAGAAATATAAATACAGACTGTTGTATTTTAAAATATCTAGGTTTTCAAAAGCTGCAGTGACCAGTTCTATTCTAATGATTAAATGGCAGATTCACACAAATGGTCTATTCCAAGACCACCTACTTCATTTGTGCCTTCATTCCTTCCTCTGATAACTTTTTAATTGATGCTTTCCTTTCTCTTGGATCATTTTTTCTTTCTTGTATCAGTTAATCTCTCCCTCTTTACTGGAAGTTTTTCCTTCCCTACACGTATGATTTTCTCCTCTTAAAAAAGGTCTACCTCAGTGTGGCGATTCCTCAAGGATCTAGAAATAGAAATTCCAGTTAACCCAGCAATCCCATTCCTAGGTATATACCCAAAGGATTATAAATCATTCTATTATAAAGGCACATGCACACGTATGTCCACTGTGGCACTATTTACAATAGCAAAGACCTGAAACCAACCCAAATACCCATCAGTGATAGACTGGACAAAGAAAATGCAGCACATATACACCATGGAATACTACACAGCCATAAAAAACGATGAGTTTGTGTCCTTTATAGGGACATGGATGAATCGGGAAACCAAACACCACATGTTCTCACTCATAGGTGGGTATTGAACAATGAGAACACATGGACTCAGGGAGAGGAGCATCACACACCGGGGTCAGTTAAGGGGGTGCTAGGGGAGAGACAGTGGGGGGTGGTGGGGAGGGTGGGGAGGGATAACGTGGGGAGAAATGCTGGGTATAGATGAAGGGGGAATGGAGGCAGCAAACCACCTGGTTATGTATGCACCTGTGCAACAACCATGCATGATCTGCACATGTACCCCAGAATCTAAAGTACAATTAAAAAAAAAAGATATACCTGTGATCTGGTTAAGTAACCATTCTCTTTCTTTTATTGCCAAAGAATGGGAAAAAAAATAATTTCTCCTCATGGTCTTCCTTTTCCTTTCACTCTCACCTTAACTTCTTGAAATGTGACTTCATATCCAATCTCTATGAGGACTTTTCTTAGCCTTCACTGTCCTCGAATACTCTGTTGAATTTCCTTTGTTGTAACTATAATTCCCTTTCTCTTTCTTTTGTGGAATGTCTTTCTTCTCTAAATTGCATGCAGCTGTATTCTTTTGGTTTTCTTCTTATGGGATCTAAATATTGGACAGGCATAGAATTCTGACTACCTAGATCAAATCCTTACTCCATCATCAGCTTCTGAGTGACGTAGCACAACTTACCTCACCTCTGCATGCTTAAGTTTCTTCATTTAGGCCAAGGTCTTTTCTTTAGAGCAGGGAATCTGTCAATCACTGCCACTAAAAATATTATAAATCTCATTAAACTACTGGGTCTCTTCAAATTAAGCCAAATCCAAAAGAAAATTCCCACACAGTAAAGTTAAATATATAGCTATTTTTGTAAATCAATACTATATCATAAGCAATGGGTTTCATTGCATGTCACAAAGTTTTTGACTAGCAAATAGAATAATGTATGTGAAACTAAAATATAATAAATATGCATGTTTTTATTCAATACTTAACAAATATTTGAACATCCATTAAGTACTGGAAAGTGTACCAGCTACCTGGATATACAATAGTCAGTAAAACGCATCATGTAATAGGTATTAACACAGCAACATTAGCAAAATTCATTCTGAAATTTAACTGGTGCCACCAGAATTTAAGCATTTGAAACTTTTATTTTAAGATTGTAAATATGCAGCTTAATTGTTTTAATTTGTTTTTTTTTTTTTTGTTTCACGGAGAGAGTCTCGCTTTACTGCTGAGGCTGGAGTTTAGTGGCATGATCACAGCAGCCTCAAACTCCTGGACTCAAGCGATTTTCCCACCTCAGCCTCTGAGTATTTATGCAAAATAAGATCCACAATTTCCTGTTGCAATGCAGAAATCCTTTCAAATCCCTAAAATTAATAGTTTTAAAATCTGAAGTTCACCTTGGTTAATATTTTATATCATTTTATCCTTTTGTCCCAGAGTCTCCGAAATTAAATTATCAGCATATGAAAAATATGAAGACTTTTATTTATTTATTTTATTTTATTTTTGTTGAGATAGGGTCTCACTCTGTCATCCAGGCTGGAGTGCAGTGGTGCATTCATAGGTTAATGTAACTTTGAACTCCTGGGCTCAAGTGATCCTCCCACCTCAGCTTCTGGAGTAGCTGCGACTATGTATGTACTACCATACCTAGCTAATTTTATAAACGTTTTTGTAGAAATAGAATCGCATTGTGTTGCTCAGGCTGGTCTCAAACTCCTAGTCTCGAGTGATCCGCCCACCTCAGCTTTCCAAAGTGCTGGGATTATAGGTGTGAGCCACTGCACCTTACCTGAAGACTTCTTTATAATGTAAGTTCAACCCTAAAATGAGTAGTTTCGGTTTAGAGAAGTATATATTGAAGTCATACTGAAACTGAAAATCTTCTATCATATACTTTCCTGAGAATAACTTACGGGGAGGAGAGGATTCTTAGCATTACAAGCATTTGGCATAGGAAATAGTAATGTGTTCACTGTTAGTACGACTATTGAAAATGTGTACAAATGTGAAAACAGGAAATTCAGCTTGGAGTGAGGGGAATTATGGTTTCCTAGCCTAAGAAGCTAACTGAAGAAAAGAAAACCAAGTCTCCTATCATGTGAGCTAATCTGCAATGGGTTTATTGTATATAGCAATTTTGGAAACAATGTGAATCTATATTTTAATACATAGAAGATACTCTGGGAAATACATTGCAATAAATGTTATTGCTTTTATAACATTACCCCATTCTTTTTATGTAAAGGCATATCTTCTTGTCTATTACTTTAATATCAGTTCAAAATATTTATTAATCTGCTTAAACTTGCCTGCTGGGTGGCAAATTAGAATGTTCCATATAATTTATGACATAATTTTTCTTTTCCTTTGTATTTTCTACATTTAGTCATTACTGAGAGAATTCATTACCTTTTGCCAGAATTACATTATGACTTCTGATAAATATAAGGGCATCAGACAAGATTGCTCTTGTGTTGATATGAAAGTTTTTAATTTTATGTTATTTGACTTGATTTATCATATTATTAATATTCCTTTTGAGCAATAAGTATTATTTTCTGAGCCTGTCAACTCAGTACTTTACTCTTAAGTGGGAGAAACCTCTCAGATATAGCCTTTCTGCTTTTTATTTTACTTCTTTCCTCAGTCTCCTCCTCTTTCCTATCTCTCCCGGGATGAATGGGTTCAGGGGTGCACATGAACTTAACCAAAAAAAAAAAAATAGATCTCAGTGACAAAATACAATTAGAATGAACAAGGTAGATGAATTCCATTTCCTCTCTCTTTTCCATATGTCAAGATTGTCTAAATGTAGGATATTGCCTAAGACTGCTATTTTTACTTTCAAAACACATACAAAACATCCTTTAATAGATTTTCATAAAGATTTACCCTTGATTTTTCCTGTAAAAGAGAAGTCTAACTTCCCTCTGCCTATAAAGCACAAAATCCTCAGCCTCAGGAACACAAGCCAGAGCAGAAGTCTTCAAACTTTAGGTTGGAAAAATAATCACAAGGTAGAAATCTGGTATAGCATGACACAGACGGTTTGAAGCTCAGGTGCGCAATTCTGTGCACTAATCACATTTATGTAGCCATTTTAATGTAACCTGTTTGTGGGAGCTCATATCTGGGCTTTGAGCCACTGTTGTCTATGAAAAATATAACTGCACTGCTGGCTGTGTAGGGGAGAGTAGGGAAAGAATAAAGCCATGTCCCAGCTGCCTGTGGTCCCTCAAGTGTTCTTTCAGCTACCTGCCACCTGTCTACCAGCTCCCCTTGGACCTCAGCTCAGGTTGAATCTGACAGTCAGTTTCCTGTGAAGGTGCACATTCTTCAGAGATATCCTCAAAGACACTGATTTCATGAAGCTGAGTGGCCTCAGGAATCTGTATTTTTTTTTAAAGTATTCCATGTGATTTTGGTGCAGATAATTCAAGGACCATGGTTTGAGAAATTTTAGCCTGCATTTCCATTTCCTGCAAACAATTTCTTTAAAAAGGATCCAAACTGCCATTATTCAAATAAAAATGTTAAGGTCTAAACCCTAAAGTTATGAAATTTTGGGAGGAAACAGTGGCAGGCTTCTTATTATGTCTTTGGTTGAGCTGATCGTTGACTCAACACCCTAGGGATGTGTACAGATCAGAGTCAATATTTCATGAGCGTTTTGTCACAGTCTACCAATTTAGGGCAAGTGGAATAAATGCTATTAAGGGCTCAAGCATGCTGGAGGATGAGAACATAGTGGAAGCCTGATTTCTACCAGCTTCCCCAGAGTAATTCTGGTGGGACACAATGTTTGATGAATATTTTAAGAACAGATTGTAAATCAGGTAAAGTCTTCCTTAATTCAGCAAGCAGTGGAATACTGTTGAAAGTTCAGCCACAGAATTTCCCTACTTTTGCACAAGCATCCAGAGTAAGGGAAGTCTATGACTAGAATAAAACCATAACCAATGTTCAGAACTAGTTGGATGATTATATTTTTAAAAATAATTTATCCATATTTGACTAAGATCTAAATAGATTGTGTTAAGTATATATGATATTATCATTTTTTCTTTTATATAAATAAAACTGCTAAGACCAGATTATCAAATGCATTAGCCATTGAAGGAAGGGCAAAATCTGTCTTCCCTATCTCTTTAATTTTTTTTTTTTTTGCCCTGATGAGGCACATAAAAATGACAAAGGAGAAAAAGGAGAAACAAACACAGTTAAATACCAGATACTGGATGATATTGGTAAAATATATTAGGAATTCTAACATTCAGAGTGAGGTAAGCCTTGACAAAATATAAAATTTTCAAAAAGGCATTTATAAAATTTATGTGCAAAATGAGTTTCAATGAAGGCATGACCCTGATATTTGAGGCAGATGATCAATGTGCACACATGATGATGGGAAACAAAATACTGTTTCTATTTTACTTAAAGTTGTAGTTCAGGCCAACAAATTTTTTTTTTAAATTAATAGTTACTTACCTAGCACTGTTCGCATTGCTAAAGATACAAAGATCATTAAACATAATTCTTAGTGTTGGAGACTAGTGAAGAGTCTGAAAAAATTCTAATACTTTATTTAAAATCTTCTTTATGTTGTCCCGAGTTTAAAAAAGATTAGACTAACAGAGTGGCATTCTTGGTGTAGGCTTGGCTCTCTGCTAGCAGAGTTTCATCATCAACTGTGTAACATTGATTTTTTTTTTCTTTCTGTTTTTACAATAACAAAACTGAAGAACAGATTAAGAATACCAGGCTTCAAATTAGTAAGCCACAAGTAAAACATATGTGTAAATAACCCATGGACACTTTTTATACCATAAATAATGATTAAACAATAAGAAATGGTTAAAAAGAAATAGGATTTTAAGACTTTAAGAAGATTACAGGATAATTCATGGATGGATTCTGTAAATCTAATCTCCTAGTCCAAAGAATACATTTGTATCATATGGAGAAAATTCAGATATAATCTCAGTGAACTAATGTCTCAAAATTATAGAATATAAGAAATACATTAGAATTTTAGAACTAAGGAACTGTTTTCCTGGCTTTTAAAAGAGTAAAATAAAGTATTATGTATATGAGAGAAAAATGGACCTTGAAAAACAGTGGTCTTTTTCCTTAGAAAGAGAATCAGTGATAACCAACTCTTATCATAGGTAATATATATGTTTGTTTTTTTAATTATTGATAGGATTCTTGTACTCAGGGGTTAGAAAATGCTACCTAGGTAATATATTGGAATTTCAACAAGACGTTAATCTCTGATATATTTGTTAGGTGAACTAATCATTTACAAAAACTATGTATATTAAAGGTATTGAATAATGTTAAGTTTTCCCCTGAAGGAAAATTACTACTAGTAAACTGTGGACATTTTATTCTGTCTTCTGTTCACAAATCTAGGTCATTCTTCAACAGGGGATAGCTTATGAAGAATGTGCACTGCTGAGAGAAATCTCAGTTTAAGGGTGAACTAGAAATTTACTCAAAAGATTGTTCATGTGACTGCCAGGCAGAAAGAGAAAGTTAAGAAGGGTAACCAAGAAAAAGAGCTGGGATCAGAGGTGCAGAATGAACAGACTAGGTATTCAATCTAGAGAGGCTAAATATAAACAGAGAAAGAATACAGGTTTTACCAGCCAAAGACACTGAAAGAATAGAGTAAGCTATATCTCAGTTTGATATTGTTTAGTATTTACATTAGTGCTTCTCCAGGTGGCTTTTAACACATGAACTAACATGTTGAACCAGCAACACTTACTAACAGGAGTCAAATCTGAATATACCATCTTCCACTACTTCAGAGCCTCCCTAGAACCTTGGCAGTCATTCAGGGACTCTACAAGGTCGGAGTCATAATATCGTTGAGACATTGTCTTTTTTTTTTACTGTGCTGTCATGTTCACCGACAGTGCAAAAACTAAGGTGAGTAAAACTGCTGGGGACTTACCACAAATTGAGGTAGTGTCAACAAATTGTATTTATGTTCACTGCATTCTTCACTGTCATGTAAACACATACACACACGCACACACACAAATGCCCATTTTACTTATGAATGTCCTTGATAAAGCAATAAAATTGATTAATCATATTAAATCTTGACGCTTGAGTGCATGCCATTTTAATATTCTGTAACAGAATGTGAAATGTGTGTAAAGCTCTTCTGCTGCACACCAAAGTGTATTTGTCTCTATGGAAAGCCCTCGTGTGATTGTTTCAGTTGCTAGCTGAACTAGTTCTTCTATTCATGAAACTCTACTTCACTTGAAATTTCAACAGACTCACACACTGTGGATATTCAAGCTTGGATGTTTTGCCAATATTTTCTTTAAGAAAATATTAAGCAAATCTGTCACTTAAAAAAGCCTAGTAGTATAATAATGGAATAAAATGTAAGCTTTCAAGTAAAAGTAAAATTTTGGAAAAATTTGATTGCCATCATGAATTTGAGAGCTTCCCAGGACTTGAAGATGTTTCTTTTGATATTTGCAGTAATATTAATAAATGTGGTTTTTTTGTATTATATAATAGAATATATCAAGCTATGCAAGATCTTAATTCAGTTACCAGTATTTCCAAATGACTTATGCATGCTATTACAAAATCAGAATGGGTAAAGGATTAATTCAAAGTGGAAAATAGAAAGTAGTTATATAATAAACATAGGATGGATATAAATCTCCCTTTCCTTTTGTCACATAAAAATAATGTACACCCATACATATACACATTATTATGCATTATGCAAATTACAATAACTTACAATATCACATTATCCTACAGTTATTCAGCAGTTTCTAGTGCCCCCATGATATTCATTGTCCCTGTTGTTTAAAGAATGTTTTCAAATAAACTATTCTTATAAGGAATGTTTACCAAATTTTGCTGATATAATCACTCTGCTAGTAGTCTAGTAGCTTGCTTCTTGATGTGGGGTCTTTTATCTCCTACCTTTCTCTACTGTCTAAATAATCACAGCTCAAAATAAATTGGAGATGAGTGATTTACTCTTCTTGGCAGTTTCCTACATACTTACCATCCAGCAAGCACCCTGCCCTAGCAACTTCTTATCTTTCAACAGGGTATTATCTTCACATTTACATCTGAACGATTTAATATCTATGCACATAAAATACACAGATTACTAATAAATAAACCACCTATTTGCATTTATGATGTTCCAATGTAAACAGCCTCAGAATACCCTAACCTCTGCTTAGGAGTTCCACGAAGAGGCAATCTAAAATTCGAGTGTTGGCCAATGTGTCCTTATGTTTTTACTATCATTGGTTATACCAAATAATTTATGAAATTATTAGTGGCTCAATGCTTCATGTCACTGTGGCTTTGGAGATCTGATATTAGATCGAAATTACTTTTTATAAAAACAGAATTTAAACTTTGAAGTAAATTGGGTCCATTCTCACGTCTCTAGTCAGGTAAATGTCTAAAGTATTCATTGAAAAGCAATATTGAAAGTTCTCTAGGCATCAGATGCCTAAATGTGCATTTCTAGTTTATCTGAAAAATGAATTATTCTAGCAGTCAATTATATTCAACTTATAACTAAGAACATTATCAGAGAAATTTACTTCTTACTTTATGTTATTCAAATAGAGTGCAACTGGTCAGCATTCTCACTTAATAAATATGCCTTAATATACTTGTAGATAGTTAATTAGTCACGGTAGACCTTTCCTTCCTTTTTTCTTTTAATAAACAACTCTTACTCCATTAACCTTTTCCCACATAGGCTTAATTCTATTCATTAAGTTATTTTTGTTACTTGTTGCCAACCCCTTCTAGGTTTTTGGTCTGTCTTGTTTTCTAATGCCATTTCAAACTGTAAGATAGAATATGGACTATGCGGTATTTGAGCCACGCCATTACAGAGGTTGGATTCAGCCAACACTTTAGGAGCAATTCAGTAACTTTTTTTTTTTTTTTTGCAATAGCATAATTGGCTCCTATTTGTATCACACTCAAAAAGTTCTCTTTCTTGAAGGACTTTAAGAATAAGGTAAATCAAACCCCTATGCAGTGCCCAAAATAAGATTAAGGAAGAAAATAAGAATTAGGTCATGAGAAAAATGATCATCCTAATATTTATTTTAATTTATTGTCTTTGGTACCATGTTTTAAAAAATTGTTAAAGATATATATATATATATATTTATTGCTGAGAGTGGTTGATTGGATATTATTCATATGGAACAACAATCATATACCCTAACATCACCTCTGACTCCTTTCTGTACACCAGTTAATTTGATTCTGATTGATTACTGTCAAAGAACTATTTGCTAGATATCTACTATGTATAAAGCATTTAGTTGGAATCACGACCGAAAAAGCCCATAATTTATTGAGAGAGATAAGAGACAACAGCTTAATATAAGTCAGACACATAGAAGAATAAAAAATACTATGGAAGCACTAGCATGAGAATAATTCATTCTATCTAGGAAATTAGAAAATTATTACCAAAAAGATGACAGATGAGCTGGGCCTTGAAGTATGAGATGAATTGAGGCATACAAAGCAATAGGAACAAAGAGATAGGGGAGTGAAAGCCTGTGGTATATTGGGGAAAAGGAGAATCACTCAGGGATAGACCATAGGAACAGAAAAATAAGTCTGATGCCATATTGTACATCTAGTGTTTGACGTAATCTGTAAATATATAGACGTACCTGAAACAAAAGAAATAGACAAAAAAGTGTTGTAAGATCCCGAGTTTTCAAGCCAGATTATTAAACCTTGGATGGAATAATATAAATTGAGGCTAAAATTTTTAAATGTGAGAATAAAAATGGCAAAATTAGATTTCTGTCATGTAAAACTGCAAGGAAGTAGTGGAGAAAGTAGACAGTAGAATCAGAGTAAAGGATTACTAATTTATTAGAGGAGACCAGATGAGATGTGACAAGCATACTAAGTGGGATAGTAGCAAAGGGCATGGGTATTACATAACAGATGAGATAGATATCTTGTAGTAGAACAAATATGAATTGATGATCACAACAGATACTCTAAGTGATCCATCCATCTCTCCTCCGCGCTTCCCATTTCCCTGCACTCTGGCCCAATTTCCAACTGCCAGGACCTCTGATACTTTGTCACAGGGTACTCTGTGACTACCAGAGCCTGCTGTGCCTTCTCGGGATAGGCCAGAAGTGCTGCTGAATAAATGGCCCTTGGGATAGTCATCCCTCAAACAAAAGATGATGAGACTATATGGATCCTTGCTCCACTTCCCTTGTCACTTAGGTGGGATAATTCTCAAGTGTGTGTAATTCACCTGTTTTCCTGAATTCTTCCATTGGATTAAGCTTCAGGTACCCACAGCTGTAAACATTTTTTATTGGCTTTCTTCCATTCGTTATATTACTTACCTTGTCTCCAATGATGTTTCCTAGAATCACTTCCCAAATACATTTCTGCAGTCTATTTTTTTAAAGATCTGCTTTTAGGAAAACGGAAATTACAGTAGTTTTACGCTAGAAGTAGTCCAGTAGATCCTCAGACTGAGATACTAACAATGAACCAGTTTCTAAGAATGTATCACCACTGATTCTACTGAAGTGGTTAGAGAATTGCTAATGTTCTCACCTGAAGAAAATTGGGGCAAAAACAGTGTGAAATGGCACCAGAGTTATTAGTTTTCTCCTTCTGCCATAACACATTACCACAAATTTAGTGGCTTAAAACAACATAAATTTATTATCTTAGTGTTCAGTAGGTTAGAAATTCAGTACAGGTCTCATTAGACACATGTCAGTTGAGAGGTCTGTGTTCACTCTGAAAACTCTTGGGGATTATTTATTTTCTTGGCATTTTCATCTTTTAAAGGCCACCTGTATTTCCTGGCTTCTGGCTTTCTTCTATCTTCAAAACGAGTAATGTTGTCTGTCTCAGACCATTCTCCCACAGTCACATTTCTGTCTAATCACAACTGGGAAGGATTATTTACTTTTAAGGACCTATGTGATTAGATTGGGTTCAACTCAATAATTCAGAGTAAACTTACCTCTTTTTTTTTTTTTTTTTGAGATAAAGTCTCACTCTTGTCCCCCAGGCTAGAGTGCAGTGGTGCAATTTCAGCTCACTGCAACCTCCGCCTCCTGGGTTCAAGCTCTTCCTGCCGCAGCCTCCCAAGTAGCTGCATAATTTTTGTATTTTTAGTAGAGAAGGAATTTCATCATGTTGGCCAGGATGATCTTAAACTCCTGATCTCAGGTGGTTAGCCCACCTTGGCCTCCCAAAGTATCGGGACTACAGGTGTTAGCCACTGCGCCCAGCCGATTTAACGATTTATACACACACACACACACACACACACATATTCACTTTTGCCATATGAACTAACATTCATAGGTTCTAGAGGTTAATATGTGAACATCTTTGGAGGAATATTATTCTGCCCACCTTAATTGGCTTATAAAAACTATCAAGCATTTAAGAGAAATGGGGACTGTGGTACTTAAAGCCTGTGTGGTTTGTAAATTAACTGCCATCAGAGCATTTAAAAAAAAAAAAAAGAATAGGCTTGGGTCATATAATGAGCAACTTAGTGTAAGATGTGAAAACAGCAGATATCTATGGAATTTAAAAAAATACAACAGAACCATTGTCTCCTGCGGGTAGAAGGGAGACTGAGCTACAAAATAGACTGGAATCTGATGTGATAGACACAGAGTTGAATTCATAGCCCAAACAAGTCTTACATTAAATGTAAAGATGTGATAAAGAGTGAGACACTAAAATATGAGATAGGAACATAAGAGTGGATATTCTATAAAACCTCAGACATCCACATCCCACTAAAATGTCTAGGTGTGCAGGAAGGAGAGGCCATGTGGCTGCTGGCAGGCCTCGGATACTTGCTGGCTGTTGGCCGGGGACATCAGTTCCTTGCCACATGGGCCTCTCAGTAGGAAAACTCAACATGGCAGCTTACTTGCCCCACATAAACTTAAAACAACAAATGGTGTTTTAAGCAGCTAAGTTTTGAGGATAATCTGTTATACAACACAAGATAACTAATATAGCACTTGAAAGAAAGCCAAAACTGTAGCGGAAACACCAAAGAACCAAATAGATATGATGAATTTTCCAGTAATAGTTAGGCAGCATTTGTCCTTGGCTAGTCCACCACCTTCAAAATGGTTCAGTGAATGGGCTAGTTATGGTAGCAGGGATCAAGACCATGCATTGGCACAGCAGCATGGGCTTCCTCTTACAGAGATTGAGATAGCTGTTGTTAATGATGCATACATGTCCTGTCAGCACTGGAGACCAACACTGGGCCCTCAATATAGCATAGTTCCTTGAGTACAGTAACCAGCTATTGGTGGCAAGTTGATTATTTCAGATGTCTTCACTTAAAAGTAGGAAGTGCTTTGTCTTTACTGAGATTGGTGTGCTTTCTTGGTATAGGTGTGTCTTCTTTGTATTAGCCAGCATCACTATGCCAGGTCCACACACTGATCATGGGATTTTATAATATGGCCTTGGGCTAATGAGCCTATGTGAGGAAAGTATAATAATACAGGGTCATGAGACTACTGATTCTATGTTACACTGCATTATCTAGAAACTGTTTTCTGTTAGTACGTTAGAACAATCTTATAAAAGTTACATTTGAATTAAGCTTTGGGGGATGAATCCTTATAGAACTAGAGCAATTTTCTATAAGATACAGCATATATTTTAGACCACCAGCTATTAGATGGTGCTGAATCCTCAATAGGTAGAATAGATGACTCAGAGAAGAAGATAGGAGTATACCAGTTTCACCACCTCTCACTGCCATTGACCCATTTGGATACTATTTACTTCCTTTCTTCCAAAGATCTGGCTCTGTATGAATAATGCCTAGTTTTAGAGAAAATGTGCCTCTACCAGTGAACATAAAGTGGCTCCATTAAGTCTACGGGTCTGTCTACCATAGGCCATTTTGTCCACTCTTACGCTACTCTTACGCAGGCAAGGAAACACATTTCTATTCTAGCAAAAGTAATTGACTCATTATATAGAGGAAATAGGATTGCTTCTATATTACTGGGGTAGGGAGGAATGTGTCTGAAACTCAAGGATTTACTGAGATTCCTCTTCATTCTCTGATGCATGATGATAAATATAGATAAGGAATTGTGGCAAGCATGGTTAGAAAGGTCATGGTGAGCAGGATAAAGATCTGAGTTATTCCACCAAAGATGAAAATCTGGCCCTTAGATCAGCAGATTTGTTGGCTGAGGATGAGGGCAATCTAGAATAGGCACTAGAAAAGGGAGACTGTGAATATCAGTTATGGTCTTGGGACCAATTGCTATAGTAGATACTATAATATTCAATACAGGAAAACAGAATGTTAGATAAATGTAAGTAATATCTAAGCAGTATTCCCAGTGGCATCACATATAGACATCTTGGAGATTAAAATTTGGGCAGAGAGAAAACACTATGTGATATTTAATCAAATATTGTTTTCTTTTTCCTTTTTCTGAACTCATTCTCTAAATTTCCTGGCAGTTAGTTTGAGTGACTGAGTTATAGACAATAGGACGTGAGTGAAGGTGATGTACACCTGGCCTTTAATATTGCTTTCATTCAGCATCTTCTCTGCTCCATTTTGACCTTGAAAGCTACAGCTTCTTGTTTCATAGCCCAAAAAGTGGAAGAAGTTTTCCTGACTAGTATCAAATTATTGAGTCAACAATAAATTACACACTCTAGGGTTAATTTATTACCACAGAATAACATAGTCTAACCTGACTACTACTCATTTTTAAAAAGGTGCCATGTCTCACCTCAATAGGTATGCTTAACAGAATGGTCACAGCAAAAATATTAAAGCAGGCAATAGGAAACTGGCCTAAGCAATTATCTCAAAATAAAATGCAAAGGACAAAGATATATGATGTCAAAAAAAGGAGCTAATATATATATATATAATTTATTCAGCATTTATAGCATGTCTAATGGGTATTCATGAGAGAGAATGGAGATGGAAACAGCCAAAGAAAACAAAAATAAATGTATGAGCTGCAGACTACCTTAAGGATTTCAAATCAAAGGGAAAAGACAAATATATTGTATATATTGCATCCTATAGGAAACAAATAATGGGATAAAAGGAAAAATCACACAACTGGCTAGACCTGAGATGAAGGTTCATTTAGATTTCAGAATTGAGTTGCTACTTTTAAGATCATGTCAAATAAAATGATGAAAACACAAAGGAAGTGTGTCTATTAGAAGAGAATAATGGAATATACCCAGAGAAAAACAGAGATGAGAAAGTATGGTCACTGAGAAAGGAAAAGAACATCCAGATGCCTGTGGGATTTTCAGTACATGTGAGGTCTAGCTCTACTGTCTTCTATCCTTCTCTCTTAAGAGATTTGTCTTTACTTCAGTTTCACTATTTAGGATTCTCTATGTCTTGCAAAAAAAAAAAAAGGTAATGTTTAGAATAAGTATACACAACGTGTCTCAGTTTAATCCATGGGTAGCTCTTTGTTCTTATATCGTGTAACCTTCTACGATTCATTCTTCTGTGCCATTGCTAATATCACACCATTTTCCTTGAGCACAATGTCCTTTCCCATATACTTATTTTTATTCCTGCTACAGTATTTCTTTGTCTTAAATGCCTTTTTTATTTTTCTCCATGTAGCAAATTTATATGTACTCTTTAAAACTTAGATCAATTGTATTCAACCTCTGTGAAACTTTAGTCAATGCCTCGAAGCAGATTAAATTGCTTCTTTCTCATATTTCATCATTTCTTGTTCACACACCTCTAAAACTACTGGATGGCAATGCGCCAATCTTGATACATGTCTGTCTTGCATATCAGACTTTGAGTTCTTGAGTGCAAAGTCTGTACCTTGTTCATTGATGCATACTCAGTGCCCACCAAAATATCTGGCATATAATAAATGAGCAACTAAGATATTGTCCAGATTAAATTAAATAGCAAATTAACTGTTCACTTTCAGTTACTTGACTTTATTTTATTCAATAATGAAATGTTGAATCTGGAAATAATTGCCATTTAAGCTCATGAGACCACTGAAATTATAAAATGATTTTACATTGATTTTATGTTCGTTTATTTATTTAGCTTGATAAACTTAGGAGAGAATTTGAGGTCAGGAGAGCTGAGAGGACCATTAAATCAACAACCACCAAGGCATATGACGGCCCTCAAGGCAGTTCAAGAGCTACTCGTTTCACCAACTGCTTCTGAAAGAGCTTGCCAAGTAGTCCATGCACTGTGGAGAAAGCAATTGGGCCCCATATGACATCTGTGATTTCAGGTGGTCAATAGTGTTTCCTTGTGCCAGACTAGAAACAAAGATATTTATTATTTTCTGCAGTGTTTGAACAAAAACCACATGATTTAAATCTTTATTTTTTTGTCATTCAAAACAAGAGGCCCAGTTGCATTGCCTACATGCAAATAATAATGAAGAGAAAATTATAGATGGCATATGTGTCTATTTTTGAGGTGACCAAGAGGACTGCCTAGTTTTGCATTTCCGAGCAAATTTAACCTGTAATAGAAATATTATCACAGTTCACAGTTCATGAATAAGTAAACTAATCACAAACACTCACACACATGCACACACACAAATATAACCTATCTGGCTTGAATTGTATGTGATCTTACTGCAACGACACTTTTTTTAATTACATGGGAGCAGCATTTATTGCAGGTCTTCATTTGTCCTAAAAATAAGAGGCTGATTAAAAACTAGGATAGAATTCTGATTCCTTTTACTAAAAGTAATCTATACTATTTCGTTCATGGTATTTTGTATTTTTTATAGCATTTCTAGAGTATTGCTACAAATTTAAACATATAGGCCCAAATTGCATTCCCAATCAATTCAACTTGCTGTTTTGAGTTTTCCAAATAGACTGTTAAGCCACTTATGGCTCACTTTTAAAGGAAAGAGAAGAATGATGATGAGAACTATAAATTTGGATCTTAGTTGACCTCTAAAACTAAAATTACTTTGCATTCTTCTCTTTCCACTAATCAAACTAGGTACAGTTGCAATTTTTTTTTTCAAAGAAGATGAGTCTTTATTATATTATTTCTATTTTTGCATAACTTACATGCAGTAAAACTCACTCATCTGGGGCACAATTCTTGATTTTGGCAATTGCATGCATTTGCGTAACCACCAACACAATCAAAATATAGAATAGTTTAATTTCATCACCCCAAAAGTTCATTCATGCTTTTTTGCAGCCAAATCATAACCCCACCACAGTCTATGGAATGCACTGATTTATTTTTTTCATTCCTATACTTTTGTCTTTTCCAGTATGTAATATAAATGTAATTATTTTAGGTGTAGCCTTTCCATTCTGCCTTCTTGTACTTAGTATAATGAATGTAAGATTTATCCATGCTGTAGAGTACAACAGAAGTTTAGTTATTTTCATTGCTGACTAGTATCCCATTGTATGGATTATCAGTTTTTTTACTGATTCACTATTTATGATGTTAAGAGTGTTTCTGGTTTGGGGTAGTTATGACTAACACCACTGTAAACATACACATATTAAGTAGTGTGTTAATAAAAGTGTTTCTCTTGAGTAAATACTTATAGAAGTTGGATTACTCAATTGTATTTCAGGTATATTTTTAACTTTACAAAAAACTGCCAAAGAATCTTGCTAGGCATGTACCACCAGAGCCTGTTTGCCTGGTCCCAGTTGTTCTGGTGAGCACTTAGTGAAGGTTCATGAAGAGCTTGTGAAAGTGAGTAAAGTTCCCCTGTGTCTATGGCTCCCGGAGCCTCATGGCATCATGCTCCTAATGAGCCTCTCCTCAACCTTTGGGAATCTACTGGCATGTCTTCCTCTTGTATTCTGCCAGGTGATCCTGGGCTCATGTCCTATCTCATCCAAGAACCTCCAATTCTTCTTCAGATTTTAGTCTATTTGATTGCCGTGTAACACCAGTTTTCAGATGGATTCAAGAAAACTCCTGATTTTGTTGTTTTCTTGTGGTTAGAATAAAAGCAATGCCTCTTCCAGTTTCCTCCATCCTCAGTGGGAGTTTAGCTATGCTGAGGTTTTTAATGAGACCAAATTACAATTTCTGATGCTCTCAAGCACAATTGCCTTTAAATAAACAATCTTGAAGTAAATGAGCTACTCAGTGAAGGTGAGCTTTGGCAGAAATGTCTTGAAAATTTTTAAATGCAGATTTATCTCTTCCATTTTAGCCATTGTGGGATCCTGACAAAATATCCTCTGGCGTTAACTTTGAACTTTGTAAAATAATATAAAATGGTAAGGAAAGAAGAATTGCTACTATGATCATTATATATTCAAATCATGGATAGAGCTGCATATTAAATAAATTCATGTTTGTACTAATTAGCCAGTAGGCTTTTTTCAGAAAGAGGAGAAAACCCTTCTTTTTATGTAACTTGTTGCCTTTTCCTCAAGTTATCAGTTGCATATGAATGCTTACTTTTCTTTTCCTTTTATTATTGTTTACCAGATTAGGCATCCATGCCCTGCTGATGAACTCATGCATATTCCTTAAGACACAAACTATATTTTTTTAATCCTGCATTTTTCCTTAACATAAGCATAGTGGCAGATGTTATGAGTTACCTGATATGGTTTGGACATTTGTCTTCACCAAATCTCACATTAAAATTTGATCCCCAAAGTTAGAGGTGGGGCCTGGTGAAAGGTGTTTGGGTCATGGGGGTGGATCCCCACATTTCCTCTCACTTGCCATGTGAGAAGCACATTGGCTGTCCTTCATCTTGTACCATGAACTGAAGTAGTCTGAGACCATCATCAGAAGCAGATGCTGGTGCCGTGCTTCCTGTACAGTCTGCAGAATCATGAGCCAAATGAACCTCTTTTCATTATAAATTACCCAGCTTTCAGTTTTCCTGTGTGGCGACATAAACAGATGAAGGCATGATCTATGATTTATCCTCTCTGCCTTTCTTTCTTGATAAGAGAACTCCCAGTTTTACTTAGGATTTTCTCTAAATGCTCCTAGACACCTCTTAGAGAAAGTTCAGTCTCTCTAATTGGGAATATGAGGGGCCCTACAATCTATTTCCATCTCAGCCCTGGAATATCATTGCTCGTCTTTCCCTGAATCAAATACCAAAAGGCTAGTGGCATCCTTTGCAAACCATGTTATTTCTCTGTTTAATGTCTTGCCTCATAACACATGCATTTTCTGCCAAGTCTACTCCTCACCCACTATTAAACATATTTTAAATTTCAGATCTGAAGGCACCTCCTCCAGGAAGCCTTGCCTGATTCTCCATGGGCTGTTATGTTCACCTTGAATACCCTCTTTATCATCTTTGTCATAACACACTTTATGGAGTACTCATCTTTGTTTTTCTACCTCTTTCTTTGTTTCCTGAGCTTCTTGAATAAAAGATTTGTCTTATTCATAGCATTATGCCTGATACATTCAATGTATGTTTCTATTTGATGTTTCATTTAATGGCTAAATGCTTTTCCTGAGTAAAAATTCAATGAATAGAGAGATTTAGAAAAGGAAGGCACAGAATAGGAAAATATTTGCAACACACAATACCTGAAAAAGGACTATTACCCAAAATGTACAAAGAACACTTAAAATTCAACAATAGTAAACAAACACCCCAATAAATAAGTGGGCAAAAGGTCTGAAGAGACATATCATCAAAGAAGATAAGCAGAGGGCAAACAAAACAAGGATAAATAGATGTTCCACATTATATTCCATTAGAAAACTGAAAATTCAAACAACAGTGAGATATCTCTACTCACCTATTAGAATGACTTAAATCCAGAACACTGACAACACCAAATGCTGACAAGAATGTAGAGCGAAAGGAACTTCCACTCATTGCTGGTGATTGCAAAATAGTATAGCTGCTTTGGAAGACCGTTTGGAAGTTTCTTAAAAAGCTAAACAAAGTTTTACCATATGATCCAGCAATTCACTCCTTGATATTTATGCAAATGACTTAAAATTTACGTCCACACGGTAACCTGCACATGAACATTTATATCAGCTTTATTTATAATTGACAAAAAATAGAAGTAACCAAGATGTCCTTCAATAATTGAATGAATAAATAACCTGTTATATATATAGGCAATGGACTATTATTTAGCACTAAAAAGAAAGGAGTTATCAAGCCATAAAAGGACATACAGAAAACCCAAGTGTCTATTACTACGTGAAAGAAGGCAATGTAAAAACTATACATACTATATGACTGTAATTATGTGATACTCTGGGAAAGGGAAAACTGTATAGAGACAGTAAAAAACAAAACAAAACAAAAATTGGTTGTCCAGTGTGTGGGGGTGTGGGGAGAGAGAAAGGCAGAAATAAGTAGGTGGAACACAGAGGATTAGGGGGAAAGTGAAATTATTCCCTATGATACTATAAGGGTGGACACATGTCATTATACATTTTTCAAAACCCATAGAATGTACACCACTAGTGACTTCTGATGCAAACTATAGAACTTACTTAATAAAATACATCAATATTGTTTCATCACTTATAACAAATGCATTACACTAATGAGAGAGATTAATAATAGGGAAAACTGTGTGTTATAGGGTGGTGGGGGTTACAAAAACTCTGTGCTTTCTGCTCAGTTTTTCTGTAGACTACAACTTCTCTCAAAAACGAGTTGTATTAACTTAAATTAATTCATGTAGTTTATGAGACATTAGGTATCTTCTTGATGACTCTGAAAATAGGCTTAGAAAATGATTTGAAGAAAAATATATGATGTATATGTACTGGAGAGACATATATATATATATGGCTTGAGACTGGCTGCAGTTTGCAATGTGAATGCAGGGAACAGTCATGCATCATGAGGGAAGACAAGATTATGGTTAAAGCCATGTATGTTGCCATGACACAGTCCATCTTTTGAAAATTTGATTCTCTGTGCCTATTGAAGGATTAGTTAAATTGAGATGGATTCCGAGGGAGATAATTCATCAAACAGCTACTTCAAACAGCTAATTCAATAGCCTTCCCATGATTTATAGCCATAAAGCCTTTGACTATTCAATTCCTACTAAACTCTAAAAATAACCTTAGGATGTATGTAGGACAAATATTATTAATACCATTTTACAGATGAAGAGACAGAGGCTTAGAAAAATTAAAGTTGTAATAGGACTTAAAATAGGTTTTCTAGTTTCCATGTCCTCCAGCTGACTCATTTCTCCCCTGTTATCTATATGATGTGTATATATCTGTGTCTCTTTATCTCTTTCTTTATCTCCAGCTACACGTTTTGGGAAAAAGCTATTATAAAATAAAGTTTTGAAAAATGTATATTTCATTACTTAAATATTAGTCATGAGCTTTAATATTTTTGTCCTGGATATTGTATTATAATTTGTCATCTTCTCACCTTTGCTCTAATATATAATGGGAATTCACATTTTCAAGGTCTTCTCCTTCTCCTTCCTCTTTTTCTTTTTTTAAATACAATAATGGTGATTTTAAAATATGACAGAATTGAGATGAAGCATATAACTCATATTAATAAATATTAATGTGCTTGACTTACTACAAAAATGATTTTCAATTTAGTTCACAAAGAAAGGTCCAACATATTTCTACTTTTTTTTATCTACACCACTGCATTGCATTTCAAGTATGCTTGGCTTAGATATGCTCACGAATATTTCATTGTATATTTATTTGTCCATGTCAATTGTCTTTATGTATATACAATTTTTATATGAGTCTAATTGAAACAAAGTTTGGTAATGAGTCAAAACAAGAAATTCAGATTTATATAGACTTTTATAAGAGGTGATATATGAGTTTGCTATATAGAGAATGGCAAAGCCTTTGACTAAAGCCAATGCTCTTAATGTAGAGGTATGGAAAGAATTAGGAGAGAGGCTAGAAACTAACAAGGGTTAACTAGCATTGGCAAATACGTTACATGTACAGTAGCAATGTTAAAAAGAAATCCATAAACAAATAGAGACACACTGGCTCAAACATTTTTATTTGAAATGTGTTCTCCAGAGAAACTTGCAGTCAAGTTCATTTACCTGATAAATGTATCTTTACAATGTATTTGTAAGGGTAGCTATTTTAGTGGAAACCACTTATGTATATAAACCATTCATATTTGTAATGTAAGCTTTAATTATAGGTTTAGCTAAACTGAAAGGTCTATGCAGAATATAAAATTACACTAATGTGCTCACTATTTTTATGTTGATTGTTAAAATTATTTTACACCAGAGATTTGTTACATTTAACAGGACTGGAATTATAGTATATCAATTAAGCATCTTACCCAGTAATTAAATGGAACAGATAATTGAATTACTATGTTTATTGCTTTAGGGGAATACTTTGTGAAAACCAAGATAATATTCCACTTCAAAAGTCTAGCACCGCACAGCATGCACCCTTCTTGTGCGTGGTCTGAAAATTACATCTCCTATTACTTGTAGTTTTGCATGCCTCCGTCTTTTTCCACTATGACTCTCATGTGTATTCTGTTATGAGTTAAATTAACTAGTACACAGCTTCACAACCATTACTAAAATATTGAAAATCTAAATCTCTAACTTTCAAATCTCTTTACCACTCCTCATACTGACTCTTCTCTCAGCAACCAGTGACACTGGTACAGAGGAAAGGAGTCCTGCACTACAGACTTAGCTCAAATACCAGTCCTAGAAGGCCTGGCAAATCATACACTCCCAGACTGAAATTTTTCCATTACTCACTGTCTCATTTATTCATTCATCCTACAAATATTTACTGAGCATTTACGATGTGTAAGGCACTGATATGAGCATTGGGGATCAACCATAATCAAAACCTATGGGATCCCTGCCTTCATTGGAGCTTATCTACTAGTTAGAGGACAATAGAGATAAATTAATTAATTAATTAAAGTTACAGCATTTGTTATGTGTGCTATGAAGGAAAATATAGAGAGTAAGAGAGATAGAGAAAAGAGAATTATGTTTTACATAGGTTGCTCAGGGAAGTCATCACTAACTGGGTCTCACATAGTTAGACAGAAAAGTATTGAAGAGTGTTACATAGTTCTTTTATAAAAATAAAGCAGGCAGAAAGAACCACATGAGCAAAGACTTTAGAGAGGAAGAGTGTTCTGGGTAAGCAAGAGGAAGGAACTGCAAGAATATCCATAGACCCGGAATAGAATACATGATGAGGAGATTAGCAGGAGATAACTACAGACAATAAGTGGGATCGTAGATCATTAGCTACTTGTAAGTGACAGTTGAAATGTTAGGAATTTGGGTAAAAATTAGAAATCCACTGGTGGGTCTTTATTATAGATGGGAAATATGTCTTTATCATGAAGTGTATCCTCTAGAAGTATCCCTGTTTGCTCAAGATAGGGTTTATGACTGACACATAAATGAAAGTTTGGAAATGCTTCGTGGTTAATGACTCGTCACACAGAATGCTGTTACTATTGGTACATTCAACCAGTGAAAGAGTATGCTTCAAAAGAATATATAAAACAAGAAAGTGCATGGCTGAAAATCACAGGGATAAAGAAAAGTCAGGATTAGAGCAGCCATTAAGAGCTACAGAATTGGATGAATTGGGGCAGTAATTGTAACTCAGCTAAGTAAACGGAAGAGCAATTTTGGAAAAGAACAACTGCAGAAAATGGGTCAAAGCAAGATGATTTTGTTGATTTATGTTTACCAACCTCAGAAGAAGACTGTGTTGAACAGAATGCAGTTCTATTATATCTTTGCATTTTAAAAACAAAAATTCGGTCTAGCTAAAAGATCCTGTAAGTAAATAGTTTTATTTGATTCTGGAGATCATCTGGTCTGCTGATTCTTGACCGTGGCAGTATGTTAAATTCATCTAGAAAGATTTTTAAAAATACTGATGCCCACTGGGCATGGTGGCTCACGCCTGTAATCCTAGCACTTTGGGAGACTGAGGCACGTGGGTTACCTGAGGTCAGGAGTTCGAGACCAGCCTGGCCAATGTGGTGAAACCCCATCTGTACTAAAAATCAAAAAAAAAAATTAGCCGCGCTTGGTGGCAGGCACCTGTAATTCTAAATACTCGGGAGGCTGAGGCAGGAGAATCACTAGAACCCAGGATGTGGAGGTTGCAGTGAGCCAAGATCACGACATTATACTTCAGCCTGGGCAATAAAAGCAAAACATCTGTCTCAAAAAAAAAAAAACAAAAAAACAAAAAAAAAAAACTGATGCCCAAGCCCAATCCCATCTCTATTAAATCAAAACCTCTGGGATACAAAGCCCTGACAGCATATTTCATTAACTTTCTGATTTATCTTATTGTGAAGGCAAATTTTAGAACCACAAACCCATTTCTTACCTATTTCTTCTAGCTCCATATTCCAGAGATTCTCAAGGAAAGACTATCAGAATCTCACAACAGATTTTAAGATACAGTTTTTGGTAGCCTCCCTAGACTTATTTAAATCAGTAACTCTTTTTAGGGATTCAGGTTTGTGTATTTCTAAACATTTTCCAGATGACTCTTATATAAATATCTATTAAGCTGCTACTCTAGGTTGAATAAGTGAAGCAGGAAGCATTCAAATTTTGCCGGAACATTTCTAATGGTATTGCACTATTTTACAAGTTAGCCTATTTTCATGGATATTTTTAGTTCTGATACTGAATCAACATTCACCTCATCATAAATACTATTCTTTAGTCACGTTTCTCTCCCATGAGGTTAGATGGAACAGACTGGCTTCCTTATGACAGGCTTCATATATTTCAGATTCTCCCAAGCCTCTTTTTCACCAAGTATAATATTCTTAATTCCCATAATTATTTTTCCTAAGGCATTGTTTTTAGACCTCCTACTTACCTGCTCTTTAACTCATTCCCAGTTTTCAATATATATTCTTGACAATATTCTTCTATTAAGGTGACTGGAACACACATTGATTTATTTTCACAGTCACATCAGTTGAATTTGTATTCAACTTAAACTGCTATCCTTCTTTTTCCTTATATAAACTGTTGAACTGTCATTAATTCAAGTCTTTACTGTACCCTCTTATATATTAAAAGATCCTTCCCTTCCCTTCCCTTCCCTTCCCTTGGCAAAACTGACAGGATAGCCAGCTCCTCCAGTTGACTGGAGACATCCTGAATTTCGCAAAATCCAGGGTTTAGCTCACAGGATGCTTTTTCTGTAGTAAAGGTGCAGGTTTTTTTGCATGCTCATTTGAATAAGTTAACATTCCATGAGTATCATATAGATATATTCATAATGGCTCCAAATCACCAGAGGATGGAAAATAGTGCAATATAAATGTGGCATCATGTGCAAAGGAGAGAACAGCAGGAAGGAAGTTGGAAAGATGACCCATCTCCAAACATAGTATTTTAAAACAGTACTCACAGATTATTTCTCGCAAGTCTATGAGCCTGTTGGGTTTCTGCTGTTCTAGGATAACTGATATCAATTGGGCTCCCTTATGAATGGAGGTAGGCTGCTGAGAATAGTTTGAACTAGTGTGACTTGGCTGTCTTCCTCTTTTCTCTCACTTCTGTCTAGGAGGCTGGCCTAGGCAGGTTTCATGGTAGTGCAGAGGTCTGACAGAATGTTCAGAAAGGTGGAAAAGCTCTGACAAACCTCTGTCCATCTTGCTAATATCCTATTGGCCAAAGAAAGTCACATAGCTGATTCCAGAGTGATGAGTTTGGGGCAGAAAATCCTTCCACAATGGAAAGATGCTGCCAAGCTACAGAACTAAGGGTGTGGATCCAGGGAGATGTGAAAAATGTGCTGTTTATATTTCCCTCATTCAGTATCCCACAGTACAGACAAGATCATTCAGATCATTAAATGAAGGCTCTTATACAAGAAAGCAACAATGCAATCACTTTTAGAAAAACCAATCTGGTGATCAAATGCAAGATAGATTATAAAATGATGAAAAGTGAAGCCAAGAGTAAGTTAGGAGCAACTGTAAATATCCAGTAGAAGGGACCCTGAAAATAGATATTAAAAAATAGGAATTAAAAGGATATAAATTAACTATTGTATGATGGTCTGGAAAAGTTAAAAAAAAAATGGTAAATTGATCAGTGGTTGCCAGGAGTAGGTAGAGGTAGGGAATGAGGAGGGGATGTTTGAACAGGTAAAAGAAGATAAATTTGGGGGCAGAGAAAATATTCTACATGATACTGTATCTGTCAAATCTCATAGAACTTTACAGCACACAGAGTGTACCTTAATATATAAAACTTTTCAAATGTAATTTAGGAGGTGGGAGGGATCCCAGTATAAAATGAAAAGTATGACAAAAGAATCTCACTGTTTTACAAATATCCAAAACATCCTCTCAATGGAGATGACAAAAACGATGATGACCTAAGTAAGCTTGACAATGAATGGGCACTGAAGACAAAAAGAATTGTGCAAAAGTAGGATACTCTAGTTGACCAAGTTTTTTTCTCCTGGGGAATGGATTAGCAATTTTTAAACTGCTATTCTTGTATTTCTGGAACTAAACAATCACGTAAATGTGTGGAGGATGGTGGATACCAGGTTTTTCACTATTGAAATTTGAGCTTACAGATAAGCCTGGGAGGAGGCTGAACTGATCCATATGGCAATGGAGTAGATTTGGAGACATCATTGTGAGCTCATGTTTAGCTTAATATCCATACAGATGATTACATATCAACACATTTATAGGTATGAGTATGTACAGAGATTAGTATACTCACATATATTTTCTTGCTCTATCAGCTGAGATTGCTCAGATCTTGGTTTCCCACATTCTCCCAGTAAAGGAATCAAAACTCCTTAGAGAAATGGTTGAATTTAGGTCTAGGGCAAGGAATATGCAAGATAAGTCTGGAATATCTTGTGGTGCTAAAAAGTAAGTAAGTGCTCAAAAAATAAAGACAAAGACTTATAATAACGTCAGTGGGCACACAAGGCAAATCAAAGCGTTATTAGCAGCCAAAGCTGATATAATATGAAAATAAACTATAATGCAAAGTATGTTATAAATATACATGAATCAATAATGACAGCAGAAAGAAAAAAAATTTGTTGAAATTGTGGGAATGATACGTGTTGTATTTCCCTTGGCAAAGAAAACAAAATAATAATCAGAACACTGTCTCTTGTCTGTATTTTTCAACCTCTCTGTTGATTTTAATGTTTCAAACCAGCTCCTTTTTGAGACAGAGCTTCAGGGAGATCTGGCCTTTCATACTTACAGCCTCATGATTAGAGGAGAGAAAAGATTTTCTTCCTGATCCTCTATTAGGTAAAATGATAGAGGAGAAGGCACTCTGAAATGAAAAACACAAAAGATGGATTCGGATCACTAATTTTGTAGGTTGGGATTTTACAAAATTGAGTATTTTCACTCTTAATGACTGTTTTCTTTTTGAAGTTAAATCCCAATCACCTGCTGAGAGCGAGGTGATTTAGGAGATATAAGTGAATAGTACTAGTATAAATTAAGAATGGCTGCTCTGGGGGAAGAATAGAGATGTGACTAAGGTCATAGAATACATTTTTTAATTCCATTGAGCACTGAGCTAGATTAGAGACAGTTACTTATAACAAGACCTGTTTTTACTGTAATGTAAATATTTGCAAATATGTTCACAAATTGTTCAAAAAAAATAGTAATTTCTAAAGTGAGATTTACTTTCTTTCCTCCATTCCAAAGTGCTCTTCACTATGAATTTTTTTCATCACTTTCACAACTGCTTTTCATTCATTCATCCAACACATGTTTGTTAACTGGTGTACACATAGCAGATGACAAAACAGAAATTTCTGACTTCATGGAGCTTATACTTTGTCGAAGTCAGCAGGTTGTCAGTGAAGTAAATAAGTGATTATGATGTATTTCAGGTGACAGTAATTTCGGCTGACAACTATAAAGCTAGAAGAACTATAGAAAGTGTACACGTTTTCTTTTTCCATTGTAAATTGGTTGGTAAATGAAGTTTTATTGAAATGATAACTTGAGAGGAAAGACCTGAAGAAGGCGAGGGAGCAGACAGCATGCAGATTATCTGGGAAACAAAGATCTATTCATCGAAGAGAAAAAAGTGAGCTGGGTGTGGTGGCTCACCCCTGTAATCTCAGCACTTTGGGAGGCCAAGGCAGGTGGATCATGAGGCCAGGAGTTCAAGACCAGCCTGGCTGAACTTGGTCTTCTGAAACCAGGTTCTCTAGTAAAAATACAAACATCAGCCAGGTGTGGTGGTGTGCACCTGCAATCCCAGCTCCTCGGGAGGCTCAGTCAGGGGAATTGCTTGAACCCAGGAGGTGGAGCCAAAATTGCACCACTGCACTCCAGCCTGGTGACAGAGTAAGACTCAATCTCAAAACAACAACAACAAAGAGAGAGAGAGAGAGAGAACGTCTCATGCGATTCGAATAGTAGCGAATGACTCGGGAATTTATGAAGTTTCAGGTATGCAGGGCTTTATGAACCATCCCAGAGATTTGAACAACTGTAGGAAGGTTGTGAGCAAAGGAGTGACAGGGCCTGGAATGTTTTAAAAAGATCACTCTAGCTTCTGTATTGAGAATAGACAGTAGGAAAGGAGACAGTGATAGTAGCTATTAAAATAAACAAAAGGTCATTCTAGCTTAGCACAGAATGGTGGCAGCAGAGGAAGAGAAAAGATTGTTCTTTTGATAACAAAGACAAAAGGATGGAAATACCTTCGGCTTTAGACTGGGCATCTGGCCTTAAAGAAGAGACAGAGAATTTGGAGATTAATTTAATATTTAAAAAATGTTGGCATGCCCCTTATGCCATCTAACTAGAGATGTTGAGAATATTTGCGCTTAGAGTTCAAGAGAGAGCGCCCAGGCAATAAAATTTAGCAATTGTTGGCATATATATTAAAACCATGAGATTGGGTGAAATAATACACAGAATAAGTGTATATGGGGAAATAAGGCCTAGGCTTGGGAAATTCCAACGTTTCGTGAACATAGCTAAAAGATGAAAAAGCAAAGAAGACTCAGATAACTATATATATAGGAAATATTAACTATGGTATTTGGAAATGCACATTAAGAAAGAATTTCTGAGAGGACAAAATTTCATGGTTTTAAATGCTACTTACAAGTCAAATAAGATAAGGACTGGAAACATTTATGTGACTTAGCAAAGGGGAAATCATTGCAGGTCTTGTCAAGATAAGTTTTAATAAAGGGACAAAAGTGATTAAAGTGATCATTTTCCCTTTAATGATCTAATACTCTAAAGAGAAAATGATAGAGAGATTGGAAACAGTCTAATCCACTTTTAATTATTTTTCTAATTGACAGGTAAAATTTTATCTATTTATCTTGTACAAAGTAATACTTTGAAGTATAGATACTCTATGGAATGATTAAGTTCAACCAATAAACGGATTACCTCACATAGTTATGAGTTTTTAGACTCAATCTCTCACTATATGCAAAAATCAATTCAAAATAAATTTAAAAACTTCAATTTAAATCTCACAACCATGGAACTACTAAATTTTTCAAAAAAGGAAAAGCTTCATGAACATTGGCCCGTGCAATAATTTTTGTTTTAGATGTGACCACAAAAGCACTGGCAACAAAAGCAAACATAGACAAATGGGCTTACATCAAACTAAAAAGCTTCTG
Organism: Cacajao melanocephalus; assembly: GCA_963573385.1. Taxonomy (NCBI): domain Eukaryota; kingdom Metazoa; phylum Chordata; class Mammalia; order Primates; family Pitheciidae; genus Cacajao; species Cacajao melanocephalus. The sequence continues at coordinate 47,632 of CAUYLG010073968.1, read as the reverse complement.
CACATCAAAGGAAACAATAAACAAAGTGAAGAGACATCCTACAGAAAGGGAGGAAATATTTTCGAACTGCAACCCACTTATTTTAAGGAAGTTTTTTAGTGAACGCTGGCAGAGAAGCAGAAAAGTTTCTGAAAGGAGATAAGGGATCAAGAGAGTTATTATATTTCTGAAACAGAATCTTGTTCTGCTGCCCAGGCTGGAGTGCACTGGCATGATCATAGTTCTCTGCTGCTGGCCTCAAATGATCCTCCAGTCTTGGCCTCCCAAAGCCTTGGGATTATAAGTGTGATCCTCCACCCCTGGCCAAGAGAGTTCTTAATGTAAAAATCAACTAAATCATTATGTAATAACTTGCAGGTTAGTGAACATAATGATTTAGTTGGCTGAGAAAATTTGAGCATACATAGGATATTGCAGAGAAATTCTGGAATTACAAACTTGGAAGAGTGGAGGGGAATAGTATGTAGTATACAAATTTAGTTGTAGGCAGTAGCAAAAAATGCATCTTGATTAACTGGATCTAAGGCAGAATTCATGGATGGGGAGCCGGGGAGGTGCAGATATGTGATGTTAGGAGCCCATGGGTGTTCCCTTTGATTGCTACTATTTTCTTAGTGGAACAAGAAACAGATCACATATGAGAATAGGTTGGGTGAGGAGGTGTTGGGTATTTGAATAGAAAAGGTAAAATACAAAACCGTCATCCAGGAGACTGGAGAATAAATGGTTTAGGAAATATAGAAGGTATGATATAAACTTTAGTAGCTTTTGGAAAATAAAAAGTCTCTCAAATGTACTTTTCAAATGTGAAATTTTAGAATTACACTGTGAAGAAAAGGCTTGGAATCAGGTAAATAGGGCATTGCACACTCATCTTTCTTTCTTTTTCCTCTTCCTTCCCTCCCTCCCTCCCTCCTTTCCTCCTTCCTTCCTTCCTTCCTTCCTTCCTTCATTCCTTCCTTCCTTCCTTTTCCTCTTCCTTGGTCTCTCACTCTTTCTTTCTCTTTCTTTTAATAAATCTCCTTGGCAACATGAAATGTTTAAGTATTTATATTGTTTTTAAAAAATAGCAATTAGGAATATTGGCACTAAATATGCAGCCTTCTATACAAATGAATGTTATGCTATAATATGAAATTTAATGTCAGTTGCTTTTCTAGTTTTATTTTATTTACCAATCAGGGGTGTGTGCACGCATGTGTGTGTGTGTGCGTGTGTGTGTGTGTGTGTAAGAGAGGAAGGCAGAGAAAAAAACACGTAAAGGACTGCGCAAGCACTGATAAGTATGGTTGTAGCTTTGTTTTTGTTTTTTTTTTACATCTTAGGGGTGTATTTTAAAGGGAAGACTCCAAGACTAATTATTCTCTATTTTAAAAATTTAGGATCTAATCCAGCACACAGTAATGCTATAAAGTAACCAAATGGGCATTCAAGCATAAAACCTTTCAAGTTTGTATTTTTATCAAAGTTATACATTCATATATTTTTCAGAGTTCAATAACTACAAGATTTTTAAATTTAAAATATTTTTCGTGTGTGTCTCACTTTCTCTCCCTTCCAATACATTTTATTAATTTTCTGGGGATTTTTTTTTGTTGTTGTTGTTTTGTTTGTGTTTGAGATAGGATCTCATTCTGTCAACCAATCTGGAGTACAATGACAATCATAGTTCACTACAACCTTGACCTCCCTGGACTCAGGTGATCCTTCCACTTCAGCTTCCCGGGTAGCTGGGACCACAGGTGTGCGCCTCCTCGCCAGGCTAATTTTTTGTATTTTTAGTAGAGATGAGGTTTCACCATTTTTCCCAGGCTGGTCTCTAACTCCTGACCTCAAGCAATCCTCCCACCTTGGCCTCCAAAAGCGATGGGATTACAGGCATGAACCACTGCGCCTGGCTTACTTTTCTGGATACATTTTTAAAATAGCATGCTTATATAGAAATATCTTAATTTTCCAATTTTAGACAATGCCTAATAACTAATTTTCCAGATAAATAATAGGCTTCTTCACTATAGCCCTGCCATATCTGCTGTACATGCATCTTTTTATGCCAGTCCCACACTTGCCAGAATTGTACTTCTGAGAGGATGGTCAAAATACGTAATCACCCTGTTCAACTCTTGCTCTGAATAATCAGAGTGATATAGCCTGAAACAACAGAGGTGGCTGTACCCATGCAAGCTAGTAAATATCATCTTTGCTCTATTTTACTTTGCTATATCAGTGTTCAGTGTTTATATTAATATGATTATGAACATGCTATTTTGTTGCACCATGTAGTAACCATTGATTGCTTTTCCTTTTCTGCACAATCAGGAGTTTTGACTGGAACTAATTATTGTGTTGTTTTCTTACAGCTGTTGTATGTTTCTGTGTTTACTTTTCTATTGTTATTATTTAAGGACTAAATTTCTTTTCACTTGTGAAAATCTCCTTTTAATTTGTTCAAACAAGTTAAATACACTATTTTCCCTTTTCTGAGAAATATCTCCCAAATCCTTTGCATCAGCTCTGTTATTATTTCCTCTCTTGTCTTGCTGTAGAACACTGGGTGAAAATGACTTGCCCTAAGATTTTTGTCTTCCAGTGTTGACACTGGGACGATTGAACCCATGTTTATTTTTATTTTTATTATTATTTTTCAGCTGGAGTCTCTGTCTGTCACCCAGGCTGGAGTGAAATGGCATGATCTCGGCTCACTGCAACCTCTGCCTCCCTGGTTCAAGGGATTCTCCTGGCTCAGCCTCCCGAGTAGCTGGGATTACAGGTATGTGTCGCCACTCCTGGCAAATTTTTGTATTTTAAAAAAAATATGTATATTGTATTGCACTTTAGGTTCTGGGGTACATGTGAAGAACATGCAGGATTGTTGCATAGGTACATACATGGCAATGTGGTTTGCTACCTCCATCCCCCTATCACCTTTATCTGTCCTTTCTCATTTCTCCCCGTGTTATCCCTCCCCAGTCTCCCCACCCACTGCTGTCCTTCCCTTAGCTTGACCCAACAGACCCCAGTGTGTGATGCTCCCCTCCCTGTGTCCATGTGTTTTCATTGTTCAACACCCGCCTATGAGTGAGAGCATGTGGCGTTTGATTTTCTGTTCTTGTGTCAGTTTGCTGAGAATTATGGTTTCCAGGTTCATCCATGCCCCTACAAAGGACACAAACTCATCCTTTTTTATGGCTGCCTAGTATTTCATGGTGTATATGTGCCACATTTTCCCTGTTCAGTCTATCATGGTTGGGCATTTGGGTTGGTTCCAGGTCTTTGCTATTGTAAACAGTGCCTTAATGAACATACATGTGCATTTGTCTTTATAATACGATTTATAATCCTTTGGGTATATACCCAGTAATGGGATTGCTGGGTCAAATGGAATATCTATTGAATTTCCTTGAGGAAGCGCCACAAGTTTTGCATTTGTTGAGTGATTTACTTCCAATTATGTGGTCAATTTTAGAGTAGGTGTGATGTGGTGCTGAGCAGAATGTATATTCTCTGGATTTGGGGTGGGGAGTTCTGTAAATGTCTATTAGGTTTGCTTGGTCCAGATCTGAGTTCAAGTCCTGAATATCCTCGTTAATTTTCTGTCTTGTTGATCTGTCTAATATTGACAGTGGAGTGTTAAAAGTCTCTCACTATTATTGTGTGGGAGTCTAAGTCTCTTTGTAGGTTGTTAAGAACTTGCTTTATGTATCTGGGTGCTGCTGTATTAGGTGCATATATATTTAGGATTGTTAGCTCTTCTTGTTGCATTGATCCTTTTACCATTATATAATGCCCTTCTTTGTCTCTTTTGATCTTTGTTGGTTTAAAGTCTATTTTTTCAGAGACTAGGATTGCAACTCCTGCTTTTTTTATTTTGTATTTCTGTGGAATCAGTGGTGGTATCCCCTTTTTCGTTTTTTATTGCATCTGTTGGATTAACTGCTGTCACTGCCAAGGTGGCCTGCCAGCCGTCTCCTCCTCTGTGGGCGCTCTATGGAGAGGTCTCTGGAGATTTCTTCTGATGAAAACTATTATTTCAGGCTTTCCTCTGGCAAGAGTGTACTTTGGAGGATAATTTTAGGGAATAGTGTAATATAGAAACACAAGATTTTAAGACTGCTTGCACTCAAATGCTAGTTGGAAAGAATTATTCACCCTAGCAGGTATGCATGCTGCATTGTAACACTACAGGATTGAAGTTGGGTAACCTTAAGGATGAAACTGAGGTAAGGGGCTTTGAGTTTGAGTGTGTTCAATTTTCTTTTCAAAGATAGTAATCTAAAATTTATTGATCAATTCTAATTCTACCTTTATATTCTAATTTATTTCATCAATCTTTTCTTCTATATTATTACCATCCAATATTCTGTAGCACAATTTTCTCCTCCACCGCCCCTTTAAGGTTGAGCTGAATGTTTACTTCATTATTTGTCAGTTTTATTGTATGAGAAGGATCACAATGAAAAAATACTTTAAACTATTATCAGAATGTTTGATATAGAGTGTGTATACTGCTTTTAATTGTGCTTCGTGCAAAACAGAAGAATATTGATGCAGATACAGAAACAAAGGCATATGTCTTGTTTTCTCATGACAGGAAAAGCATGGTAACAAATCAACCCGAAATATAATGTTTTTATTTATTGTCCTTAACAATGCTTTTGGCTGGTTGGGTGCCCCTTCTCACAGGGATACTTGAAGAAGCCAGTCTCCGATATCATAGCCATGTCATCTTCTAGATCAGCAGTCCCCAACCTTTTTGGCACCAGGAACTGGTTTTGTGGAAGACAGTTTTTCCACAGATGGGAGCAGAGATGGTTTTGGAATGATTCAAGTGCATTACATTTATTGTGCACTGTATTTCTATTATTACTATATTGTAATATATAATAAAATAATTACACATCGCCCCATAATGTAGTATCAGTGAGACTCATGAGATTGTTTTCTTGCAACTAGATGGTCCCATCTGGGAGTGATGGGAGACAGTGACAGATGATCAGGCATTAGACTCTCATAGGGAGTGTGCAACCTAGATCCTTTGCATGTGCAGTTCACAGTAGGGTTCATACTCCTGCGAGAATCTAATGCCACCACTGATCTGATGGGAGGCAGAGCTCAGGCAGTAATGTGAATGATGTGGAGTGGCTGTAAATACAAATAAAGCTTTGCTCGCTTGCCTTCTGCTAATGTCCTGCTGTGTGGCCCCGTTCCTAACAGACCATGGACCATTACTGGTCTGTGGTCCAGGGGTTGGGGACCCGTGCTCTAGATACTTGTGTGCCTGGACACATTTATCCTGTTGTTACTTTCCTAGATAATTATCACATCAAAGACTTTGCATCCCTTTTTGCTGAGTCAGGTTGTTGCTAGACTACCAAAGAGAGGATCCCTTAGATTATCCAGAACACAGCAAGATATAAAGCAAGCCAAAACATACCAACAATCAAACCATGTTGTATGTGTTTGTGTGTATCCAATAAAACTTACATTTAGCATTTTCCCATGCCATTGAAACTAGCAATAAATGAAAGAAGCATTCAATTCAAGATAGTAAGGGAAGTATATCTGTTCAAGGAAGGGAAAATTATATGGATAAAACATAAATTGTAACATTAAAAGACAGACTATACAGATAGAATGGAAAAAGTCTTTAAATATCATGATTTTTGCAACAAAGTTTAATTGAGCACACCAAAAGTCATTACTACTCCATTGGTTAACTCTGTTGGAAGTTGAGTCATCCTGCATTTCCCAGATCCTGCGGTTTTCCTGTGTATGATGCATGCCCCTCAAGGAATAGGGTATCTTACAAAGGAATGTTTAATCATGGATAGTCTTTAAATCTTCCACATGTACTAGTTCCTGAAACTAATCTACTAGAAAGATTATTGCAGTTATGGCAGTTCTCCTCTCCCCTTCCCAAACACTCTTTTTCCAACTTAGAGAAGAAAGGCTTACCTCTCACAAATCATAAATGTTAGTAGAATGTAAAAACCTCTGGGATTCCAAACAAATGTATAGTTCAAGAATCGGTAACAGGAGAGCCTTATTGAATAAAGAAATGGCATTCATAAAAACTGTCTTATAAACATTCCTGTTAAAGGCAACTTACAGCATCAGAAACTGAACATTTTAGTGCATTTGAATAATGTTCCGAGTTTACTCTGATTTTAGAACTGGGTGAAGTGAGTGATAATATTTTATTTAGTGAAATTGCCTCTTCTATTCTCTATTCATTGACATAGTTACTGAAAGACAAGTCCTAAGAGAACAAGCAAAGGAAACATGCAGAGAAACACTGCAGCCAGCGGTGCTGGCGTTCATATAAACTCTCTGCCAGACATTGGGTTCCTTTCTACCTCAGAATTAGGGCATTCAGGAATTGTAAAAACTATGTTGAGAAATACCAGTCTGCCAAGAAGTTTTCCTCTCTGCAACTCAGCAATGAGAAAAAGCTTGGAGAATGCATTCACTCAACCCATGGTTAAGTCTGTGTTGCAACTGCATATTTTTCATGACTTAAAAGGAGGTGAAACTTCCAATAAGTCAGTGTTGCAATTTTGAAAAATAATGTATATGGGCTAGTATTAAGTGTTTCAAAGTTTCTAGAACAGTTATTCAAATGTGAAAAGGAACATTTCCATTAACATTTACAAAAAATATATTGTATAGTGGAAAATATTACCCATTGATTTACTTGGATCTAAGCCTTCTGCTCACTCTCTTTCATTAGTTACTTGTCTTCTGGTTATTTAATTCCCATAATAAGTGCAGTTCTGTGGCCCACATTCTAAATAAAGCACTTGGATGTTTATCTTTTGTAAACTTCATTTATTTGGAGTTCAACACTTTTTTTCCTCATAGTTTTAATTCACAATGAAGGCTTTCTAATTCTAGCAGTAAGTAATCTGTATTCACATTGTAAATGAAGTAATTGAAAAGAATAAACATCTAACTGAGACGCAATCAGTAAAAATTTGCTTTTGCTTAATGATTATTTTAAGTATAAAATACTTTTGTGTTTATTTTTTCAATTATATAATAATAAGTCCAGAAAAGATTAGACAAATATTTCTGTTCTTATTAGAAGATTAGGACAGTTAGAACTGTATGGTCACAGGAGATGAATAAAATGCAATTCAAGTAGTATATTTTATTTTTACAGAGATATATGACGTAGTAGCAAACGTAGACAGAAAATACAAGTTCAAAGTATAAAAAGAAAATGTTACTTTGTAATTGTTAAAAATGACTGTTCACATATTTTTTAAAATAGTTATAGATAAAAATTGTGATAATTATTTAGATTTTACTGGATTCATATAAAAGGGTAATGTAACATATTATCTAATTTTATATTTACTCTATAAATAACATAATCTGCAATGTTTAGTATTACAATGAGAAATTATAAACATTAATTTAAAATATGAAAAACCCATCATTTAAAAAATTATTTTTGAGGGTATTGGCCAAAAGATTTAAAAGTCATCACCCATTTAATTTACTATCCAACTGAGATTTCAAGCACTTCGTTTTTCCTTCTCACGTGGACTTTACTTACTTCATTTACTTCCTCAGAACATTAACACTTTCAACATGTTACCACAACCTGATTCAGCAGTTTCTGTTGCTTCCTATTTCATTGACGGCAAAGAAAGAAATCTGAAAAGACATTGCACAAGCACCTATGATGGCATCAGCCTCTCTGCCACTCCTCCTGTTACGATTTGTAGCTGGGCACTGACCATTTGTGTTCTCGATCACCATCTCCACTTTCCAGTTCACTCAGTTTGCTCCAGCACTTCCTTCTTGTCTCTTCCACACCAGCAAATTTTCATTTCATACAATTGGTCACCCCTTCCTCTTTGAATTACTTTCTTCTAGTGGTTTTCATGATTCACATGTTTCTTGGTTTTCATCTGCTTACCAGCTCTTCTCTCTTAGTCTTTTCAGCTAGTTCCTTCTAATCTCTCAATATCTAAATAATGGTTTTTCAAAAATTTGACCCTTAGATTGCTTCACTTTCTCAGTCTTCACCAAATTCATTGTGGACTCATCTAGTATAATGTTAAAAAATACCATAAAATGTTAACATATGAACTGATGTCTCCAGACTGAACCTCCTCTATACTTTGCATTTATTTACACAACTTGCTACGCAATAGACATTCAAATAACTTGGAAGTCTAACACATAAAACTTAACATGTCCCAAACTAAGTATACTAAATATTTCATCCTACCCCAGATCTTCCTTCATTTTGCCTGCAATATGAATTTCATTTTTTCAGGAACTCAAGCCAAAATACTTGGGGTCATCTTTGAGTTATTGCTTTTTGTCACAGTCTATATCCAAACTATTAGAATGTCTTAATGACTCTGCTTTAAACTATATTTAAATTTTAAACCTTTCCAACAACTTTTGCACTATGACCATAGTCACAGCTAGCACCTCGGTTCAAGTAACACACAATTTTATGTTATTGTAATTTTTCCTGATTTATCTCCCTGCATCTTCCTTGCCTTCCTACAGTCTAGTTTCAACAGAGTGACCAAAGCTACCCTTTCACAATATAAGTTGGCTTATGTTCTTCTGTTCTAGTCCCTTTAATGGTATCTTCAGAGATTTGGAGTGAAATTCCTTAAGATAGCTAACAAGTATTGAAGATACTCTAAAATCTAAGATAGAGTAATATTAAAATTGGAAGAATGAACTGAGCCAGGTGCAGTGGCCCATGCCTGTAATCCCAACACTTTGGAAGGCCAAGTTGGGCAGATCATCTGAGGTCAGGAGTTCGAGACCAGCCTGGTCAACATGGTGAAACCACATCTCTACTAAAAATACAAAAATTAGCCAGGCGGGCACCTATAGTCCCACCTACACAGGAGGTTGAGGCAGGAGAATCACTTGAACCCTGGAGGCAGAGTTGCAGTGAGCCAAGATCATGCCACTGCACTCCATCCTGGGTGATGAGCAAAACTATGTCCCAAAAAAAGAAAAATGAACTGGACTCTGTTTCTTTTCTGACCATATCTCCTGCAACTCTCACTCTTATTCTCTCTTGTGATTCTTCCTTGTTATTTCTCAGTTGTGTCAAAATGTTGCTGTCAGGAATTTGAACATATCATTCCTACTGCTCCTAGTTATTCCCATCTTCCAACCTGACTTCTTACTGGTCTGTGTTATTTGACTAAAAGCCAAGGTTTTATAACAAAGAGATCCTAAGTAAAATACATGAAATGAAATAGGCATTTATATCTGCCCATATACATTCTCTCGGTCTAGGCTCATGTAGTGACTTTGTTCCACCTGGTTTTCGATGGCTCCGTCTTCCTTCCACTTTAATTATCTTCCTTCTCTTTGGACACTGTTGTCATCTGCATGAATGGACACGAATAAAAAGAAAAGTCTAGTTCAAAGGTGCTTCCTTTAAAATAGAGTGAAATTTTCACAGCTTGCGTCCACTTATATTTCATTTCTCATAGTTGTGTAGTGTTACTAAGGGAATATATTCTCTTACCGGGTACACAAGGGGGCGTAGTTTTAAGTGGAAGAACTTCCCAGCACCATGCCCCTCTCCCATCTGTCTCCATCCTGGAGATTTAACAGTTTATGTTTAAATTTCGTGGGTGCGGGAATAAACTAAGAGGCAGTCACCCCAGCGGATGTTTAAAGGAACTCCTTCATTGGCCAGAGGAACTTGGGAGGTAGGAATTTCTCCCAGGATGAATTCCCCTGCTCCTTCACCCACACCGGATTTCCAGCTCTCTGGAATCCCCTCCCGCATAGTGGGACCTCTCTTTCCCCTCCTAGATTTTCTCCCTCTGGGGTCCCCTTCCACCCAGTGTGGAAGCTGCTTTTCCTCTTCTAAACTCCATCTCTCTCTCTCTCTCAATTCCCTTCCACTCAGTGTAGACGCTGTCTTTCGTCTCCTGGATTCCATCTTTCTGGATTCTCTCACTCAGTGTGAGAGATTTCCCTCTCTGGTTTTCCCCCTCTGTGAACCCTTCTCACTCAGTATGAGAGCAGCTTTTCTTTCTCTCACTCTGTGTGAGAGCTAGCTGTTTCTTCCTTTCTCCTCCTCTTTCTCTTTCTCTATCTAAATAAATCACTTTCTGCAACTACTTTTTGAGTCCCGTATTTTACTTTACAAGCACACTGCACCATGGTCTCCTCTCATTCTTGAGACAGTGATAGACCAAGAACCTGAAGAAATGTCCTCTCAGGAAAGCTGAGGGCTCCCCTGAACCCCAACATTACCAGGGTAGTTATAAAGGTAGCCTATAGTTAGATAACCATGTGTGCAGAGATGGGGAGAAAATGAGTACAGGGAATGTTGGGAAAAGCAACAAAGGAGAAAGGACTTACAGAGTGCCTGCATAAGTTGCTTATGAGTAACATATAAACATGAAACAACAAACTGTGGAAGGCCACAGGAAGCCTCTGAGGAGGAAGGCCTCATGTTCCAATGCAGGGTGACCTAGGCTCTGTTACCATAAACATTGTGCTCAAGGACGTAAAACCCCTTCGTAGCACTATGATGTAGCCAGACTTGTGGGCTCCTTGTAAGGCCTGTGTTCCATCAGTTGTACGTAGATAATAAGTTAAAGATAACCACATGTTCTTGTTTTGTGAAACTCCCAAACCACCACTGTTATCAATCCTTAGAATGACACATCAGTTCCAGCTCACTGATTCAGTTCTGGCTCACTGATTCACTCCATCACGTCACCCACTCCCCACCATTACTCCACCTCTGCCCTGTAGATCAAATTAATTGTAACCAATAAATAGTGTCAATGATCAGAGTTCAGGGCCTTCATTGCCTCCTCCAGAGTAATAAGTGATCACCTCCTGGTGCCACTTTCTCTCTTAATCTGCTTTTTTGTCATTCTTTTGTTGCCACCGATCTCATACCCACGGGTGATGTAGGGCTGGCTCCCTACATTCTGGTGCCCAATGTGGGGCTCATGGATCCCTACATTCTGGCACCCAATGTGTGGGGCTCATGGATTCCCTACAGGGAGCAGATAACCAAGGAGCTACCTGCCACAGGATCTGGAGGGCAATAGCACCACCTTGACTCACTGCAACCTCCGCCTCCCGGGTTTAAGCAATTCTCATACATCAGCCTCCAGAGTAGCTGGGATTATAGGCATTCCCCATCATGCCTGGCTAATTTTTTTGTATTTTTAGTAGAGACTGGGTTTCTCCATGTTGGTCAGGCTGGCCTTGAACTCCCAACCTCAGGTGATCTGCCCGCCTTGGCCTCACACAGTGCTGAGATTATAGGCATGAGCCACTGTACCTGGCCAGGATATTCCATTTTTAAAAATAAACTTTATTGTATATATTTAAGGTATAAAACATTATTTATATGATTCATATAAATAGTAAAATGGTTACTATAGTGAAACAACTTAACATATTCATGATCCCACATACTTAACCATTTTTCTCAACCAGTGTCACGATCAGCCATAATCTACTCATTTAGCAAAAATCATAAATATAATACAGAAATAATTTTTAAGATACTGGCATTTAATAGAGTTTTACAGATAATTCATATTTAATTCTATATTAGTTTTGATTTATACACTGATTTTAGCAACATTCTCATGCCAGGGTCTATATTTTTCTTTGTAACTAGACAACCATATAAATTAGCTAGAACTAATAGACAATTCAGTCTAACCGTACTTTTTTGGAAAAAAAATATAAAATATACTTTGGGAAGTTTTCTAAATGACTAAATTATACTCTGAAATTATTAGACAATTGAGAACTGAACTTTTTTACTTTTTCACAGTTAAATTATTATATTATTACTCTATTCTGTGTTAGGATCTAGTCCTTTAAACATTGCATGGCTTCTTAAAAAAAGAATCTGTAAGAATACAACTGCTCAATTGCTGGTTGTCTAGTAAATATCAGAGTTTTGAAGAGACACTTATAATGTCCATAGAAATTTGTATAATTCCTGCATATGATTCATTTGCATCATGCTGAATATTATCTCCTATAACTTCAAAGTAATAACTCTATGAAATGATTAACTTCCATTGTAATTTGAATTAGTATTGATTAATATTCATATTTGAAACTAAATTTTCTTCAAAGTTATTGTCCTAGTTTAAATGATTTTTTTTATGGGAATTAATTATGGTATCTAACTGTTAGACACCAACAGTTAAGGGGCTATGGAGCTTTCAAAATTCTAACCAGACATGCTTTGCCGCCCTAAATTATTGGGTTTTTGTAAGCCATCTATATCTCTTTTCTTTTTTCTTATTTAAAATAATAAATTTTATTATGGAAAATTTCAAATATATGCAAAATTAAAGATAATTTTATCATAAAACTTTATGTACCAAAAAACATCTTAAGTAATTATCAACTCTTCACAATTTAGTTCATCAATTCTGCCAACCTTCTCCCATCTTTTTTATGCATTTTGAGGTAAAACCACACATGTAATATTTGATTCTCATGTACTTCATTATGTGTATTTTTAAATATACCTATTTTGCCAAGCAGATGTGGCTCACACCTATAATTCTCGGGTTCTGGGAGGGTAGGGCAGGAGGGTCACTTGAGCCCATGAGTTTGAGACCAGCCTGGGAAGCATAGTGAGATCTTGCACCTGTAGTCCCAACTACTTGAAAGGCTGAGGCAGGAGGATTGTTTTAGCTTAGGAGCTTGGGGCTGCAGTGAGTGATGATCAGGCCACTGCACTCTAGCTTGGGCAACAGAGTGAAACCCTCTTTCAATAAATTAATAAACTTGTTTTTATATTACCAAACCATGTATGTCACAGAAAACTAACAAGAATTCCTTAATGACATCAAATATCCAGTAAATGCTGAAATTTCCTTGATTGAATTAGGATGTAAATTAGACATTTGGTTGATGTATCAATTGCTACTGATGATCCACCCAGATTACCTACAGCTTCTTCAGAGGGTACCCAAATGTCTAAATCCCATCCCCTTAGTCTTTTGAGGACTTTCTCTTGCCACTAGGTTTCTTTACGCTGCCCATTTGGCCAGGCCAAGATCCCAGGAAATTAGAGCCCTTCTAAGAATTGCGTGGAAATTTAGTAGATTATCTCTGAAGCACTTTTTAAATGACTCTTAGAGTTTCCCAGTGGAATTTATCTCCATTCATACTATGTAACAAAGAGCTTTAAAAACACATTAACTTTCTCTCCTTTTAACTCACCTCTAACTTTTCTAGCTTTACCTCCCAAATAAAGAAACTGCACTAGAATCCTAATATCAGAATGTGCTTTTGAAGAAATCCAACTAAGGTAGCTGATTTTCAGAGCTCTTTTTACGTATATTTGTAAATTTTTATTTTTCAGTCAGGGAATAAAATCTGTGTAGTAAAAATCTCAAAAAGCGCTGACTTTAGGCATACCTTCACGTATTACACCAATTACACCAATTTACAGCGATATATATATATTCATTCTAGCACCCTGTAAAATTTGGAAGATTCTCAGCTATTATCAGGTTAAATATTGCATGTGTCTCATTCTTTCCTTTCCTTTTGAGAGTTGAGTTACATGAATTTTCAATCGTGTAACAGTTTCCCACGTCTGTATTTTCCTTTTCTGTTTTTAAAAAAATTGTTATTTTTCACTTAAAGTCAATATACCATTACATATTTTCATGGGGAAAATGGCTTTGAACGTTTTTACCAAATAATGTTTTCTAAAAATAATAGATTTTCAGTAGCCCTATAATTTAATTGTTTGACAATATTAAGTCCTATACAATAAGGCCGTGGTTCAAACATGCTAATCTATTACCTTGATTCTCTTATGCCTGTTAGGAGATTTAAATAGTGAACAGGGAATCTAAGTCAGCAGGCATATGCTGCAGTCAATGTGAAGAAATCGTTTCATTTTCGGATTTGACTTCATGAAATGCAGAAAATTATTTAAAGTTAGCCAAGAAGAAGAAATGAACCTTTGACAAAAGTGATATTTCTAAGAAAAGTAAAATCCCAGAACAAATTATGATACAGAGAGTGTGGTGGGGTGTTTGTCACTTTTCATTTCACTTGCTCTCCCTTCCACATTAGTTTTTAACCAAAGTAAAGTGATTTTGGGAAAAAAAATTCCCTCGAAGAAAATTTTAAATATTACAACTAAAAGTGTAGACATCAAGAACAGTGGAATATTTGTACAGGGAAGATTTTCCAAGCTGGTTCTAATTACATTTTGTTTGTTACCTTATACATTTTTCTCTCTTTTCTGCCTATTTCAGACTCAAATTCCCCCATACCACTGAATTATATCTGAAAACAATTCTGCTTAAGTACAACATTTCTTTTCCTTTACCTTCTAAATTTAACAAAATACTATTGTCAAGTTTAAATTCTGAAACTTTCTAAAAGTTTGGTAATTCTGCATCATTTGTTTCTACATTGTGATAGTATAGTGTACTTTAGCTTACTATGAGGTACATATACTTACTTATGTGAATAAGTAAGTTCTACAAATAATGTTGCTAAGATATGATATTATGATGAATTTCAGTGAATATGTATCAACTGACATTCTAACATACTGATAGCTCAAGCAATTCTGTTTTTATAAGGCCTTAAAACATAAGTTAAGTGGAGAAAAGTTTAAGTGGATGTATATATCTTTCACTATCACAGAGAAAGAAGCTAGATTTCTTTGTTTTCATGCTTTTGTGCCAAGGTACAGAAGCCTATAAGATTACCTGCAGTAGTGTTAGTATAATGTCTCCTGAAACGAGACAACCTCTAAAATAATTAAATATATACAAGAAAATAACTGTTCCTCTTTAAACTTGGTAATTTACAGGAGTTAAGAGTGTTGCTATATAAATTAATTATGAAATCATTTTTTCCCTCAATATTTTACAAATCTATATTTTAAATTTTCTCCTTATGTTAGTGTACTATTGATAGAGTGCTTTTCTATTTAAATGTGGACTTTAATCTTGGAAGGGAATAAGGGAAGTTAACTTTTATGAAGTGCTTATTATGTGACAAATACATTTCTATTACAATACTCTCTAACAAGTCTCTCAGGACAAAGCTTTAATGTAAATATTGTCTACTTTTCTCAGATGATGAAACCAAGGCTCAATGATTTTAAATAGCATAGTCTAATTTATCAGGCAGAACAAGAATTCAGAAGGCTATCCCTAAAGTTTATGGTTTTTCCGTTCTGCCATAGTATTTCACTTCATTCATAAGGTTTCAGAAAAAATAATCTGAAGTCAGGCAACTGAAAATGACCTTTGTGTCAATGACAAAGTTTGAATATGACACAATGCAATACCTTGCTCATGGCTCCTAAATTCGCTTTGGAACAAAGTCCAAAGTCAACGACATTTAAATCATTTTGAACAGCACCATGATTGATCTGTAGAATTGATTCAGAACTATTTTTGAGTCACATACTTACATTAAGAAGTGATGCCAGCTGTGTTACAACGCTATAGATTTTTGCATAGTATGTCAGCAGATACACTAATTCTAAATTAAAGATCCTTGAAATAAATGAGTGGTATCTGGAGGCCTTTTAAAAAACAAAGTGCTAATTTATCTTGTCTTTCTTGAAAGAATAAGATCCTTCCTAGACACAGTTTAAATACTCACTATATTCAGCACAATCTGTGGGAAAAAAAAAGGTATCACTCAAAGTTTATTTTCTGCATGGTTCATCAACAGTCATTTGTTTGTTTTTGGTTTATCTTTGTTGTTCACCTTTGGTTCCTGATATTGTTTATTAATAGGTTGGGAAGGGAAGTGGGACTCTGTACTGCTCAGTAACATTATTAAATATTTTTTATGGTTTCTTATGAAGTTGAGGTATAGGAGGTGGTTGAAACTAATGACTAAAATAAAGTTTGATGGTTTCTCTGTGGATTTCATCAATTCCATGTTTTAATGGTATTAGTACAGATAATTGGGGGCTGTATAAATATAATCTTTGATTATGCATTTAAGTCTTAGTTTTTAGACCTATCAGACATTATGCACGTCTTACAACCCGCCAATATGTACTGAGGTCATAGAGGAAGGTGAGTTCATGGTTGCAAAATATTAAATAAAAGACAAAAAGGACAGTGTTTTTCAGGCTCATGAAGATACACTACTGTTTGATTATCGGCATACTAAGTGAAATGTCAACTCATCTCAAGTATAAAAATACCATCACCATTATCACAACTTGGACACATCTTCTGGCTTCTGCTATAGTATCCAAACAAACAGTTCTGCCAGTGCTGTCTTAGGGGAGAACAGAGAAGCCAGGAAAAGACAGACTCCATAAATGAAAGACACTGACTGCTCTCATGCTTTTCAGCACCATCTGTGGTCTCTCCATGGTGTAGAAATATGCCCATGCTGTTTCTTTTGCCAGCTTCCTACTGACCATCATCAATATTTGATAATACACTTAATAATAATGTTAATGAAGTATATAGAACCTTATTTCTTAATCAGTAGATGCAACTGTTGAACATTTTATAAAAATGGTTTTAAAATTGAGTGTATTACACTATGTTTTAATAAGTTACTGTTTCTTTAAGTAGTTTGCATGTACGGTATTGTGGAAAGACCTGATGACTTTTTCTTTTTGGTTTGTATGTGAGATAGGGTCTTGTTCTGTCGCCAGGCTGGAGTGCAGTGGCGTGATCTCAGCTCCCTGCAACCTCCGCCTCCTGAGTTCAAGCAATTCTCCCGGCTCAGCCTGCTGAGTAGCTGGGTCTACAGGCGCCTGCCACCACACCTGGCTAATTTTTTTGTATTTTTAGGAGATACGGGGTTTCACCCTGTTAGCCACCAGGATGGTCTTGGTCTCCTGACCTCGTGATATGCCCACCTCAGTCTCCTGAAGTGCTGGGATTACAGATGTGAGCCACCGTGCCTGGGCTGAAAGACCTGATGTCTTCTATGACTGATGGCAAAAATTTAACTCATAGTAGATTTGATCTTACTCTGCTATTAACATTTTCTTCTATGTAATTCAATGAAAGTATATGTTTCAAGATTATAAAACCCAAGTAGTACTGGAAGGCGTGCTTTCGTTCACTTCTTGCTCTCCTTTTCTTCTCTTCTTTTTCTTGTGCTTTTTTAAAAAAATCATACAAATAGAATATTTTAGGAAAATACATGCAAAGAAAATCTTATACTCTGTTTTTCGTGAAGAATGAAGTATTTGTAAGATAAAGAGCTATTTTTCTCTTTTATCTGAAAACTTGGTTTCTGCTGATGACATTGTCCTTCTCTCTCTTCCACTTCAGTGTCACATCACAGCTCCACGCTGTTTCATGAGGATCATTTGGCATTTTATTTTTTTTTTCACATTCATTCGTTTCACATGATCTCATTCTAGGTTATCAAAATTGAATTATTAACACTATCAATCTGTTTTTTTAAAACAGTAGGCATGGTGGTTTGAAGACCATGCAAAAGGAGCTTTTTTTTTCCCTTTCGAGAAAAATGAAAAACACCATCCAGATTATACAGCTCAGTATATGGTATACAGGGCCATATACTGAGAGTAAATATACAAGTTGAATTAGCAAGATCTTGAAAATAAAAGAATAAGAGAAAAAATGATGTAAAAATATCATTGCTTGCTTATTATGGAAATTATTTCAGAGTCCATAAAATATTGTATGTAATATGAAGAAAGTATAATTTATTTGGGGACACATTCTTTTTTTACCTGAAGAAAAACAAAATGTCCTTTACCTAAAAATATCTGTGTACCCAAAGTTAGCCAATTATTGAATGCAAGCATTTTTCTTGAAACTCAAGAAATGAAAAGTAAAAAGATTTATGTTTCAAATGGCAATTTCAAGTTATTTTTCTTTTGGTAGGGTTTTCCATCTCCTTTAACATGGATACGAAGTAATATTTACATTTGGATATGAGAAAAAAGAGCCAAAACTTTAATATATTTGAATTTATCAGCACTAAACAAAAGGGCAGATACAACTTTCATGGAACTTGGAGCTCATACGTATCAGAGGCTCTCTTTAAGAAAAACAAAATGACATATGGAGATCAAATTATATTCTGCTGGGCACGGTGGTTTATGCCTGTAATCCCAGCACTTTTGGAGGCCGAGGTGGGTGGATCACCTGAGGTCGGGAGTTCAAGACCAGCTTGACCAATATGGAGAAAACCGATTTCTACTAAAAATACTAAATTAGCTGGGCATGGTGGTGCTTGCCTGTAATCCCAGCCACTCAGGAGGGTGAGGCAGGAAAATCCCTTGAACCCAAGAGGTGAAATTTGCAGTGAGTTGAGATCACACCATTTGACTCCAGCCTGGGCAACAAAAGCAAAACACCACATCCAAAAAAAAAAAAAAAAAAAAAAATATATAAATATATATATATATATATGTTTGTGTGTGGGTGTGTGTGGGTATTTTTTTTTTTGCTTGTGGGGTGTTTTGTTTTTGGTCTCTCTTTCAAACATATTCCCTTTTGACTATATATATGCATATATATGTATATATATATATATATACACACACACACACACATATAGTCAAGACTATATATATATGTATATATATGTGTATATATATATGGGGAATATATATATTTAGTCAAATATATATATATATGGTCAAAAGGGAGTATATATATTTGTTCAAAAGGGAAGAGATATATATCTATATATCTGTATCTATATATCTATATATATACACACACGTATATATATATGTGTGTATATATATACATATATATGTATGTATGTGTGTGTATACATATGTATCTTCACTTTTGACCAAATATATATATACACATAATATATATATGTGTATATATATACACGTATATGTATATGTATGTGTGTGTGTGTGTGTATATATATGTATGGTCAAAAGGGAATATATGTTTAAAAGAGAGAATAAACAGTAAAAAGAAAAGAAGACAACCCAAGCATTACAAAAATTAGAAAGTTCCTGTATATAATTCCATACAGCTCTCTAAAACATTTTCTTTTATCTTTTACTACATATACTTTGATTGCCTCTTTTTATAAATCATTTTTTTTAAATAAAAGGCCAGGCATGATGGTTCAGGCCTGTAATCTCAGGACTTTGGGGGACTAAAGCAGGAGGATTCCTTTAGGCCAGGAGTTCAAGACCCTGTCACTATAAAAACATACAATAAAATAAAATAGCCTGGCATGGTGGAATGCACCTGTAATCCCAGCTCCTTGAGAGGCTAAGATAGGAGGATCTTTTGAGCCCAGGAGGTTGAGGTTGTAGTAAGCTATGATCTCACCACTGCACTCCAGGCTGGATGATAAATTGAGACACTGTGTCAAGAAAAATAAATAATAAAATAAATAAGTAAAATAAAATTTGTTGTGAAGAGAGTTTTAAAAATCCATTACTTTTGGCATTATAAATTAAGCATGCTATTTATTGTTGTTAGCTGAAATTCTTAAGACATGAAAATATAAACCCAAAAGTACTTGATGTTTGTAAGAGTACTAAATATTTGTTTCCTAGAAATGCATAAGACAAATGCATGGTGTTCTTTTATACAGAGATGCTGAATTACTGTGTACATTCCTAACAGGAGAGGATTTCTGTTTTGACTAGGTGTCTATAAGTACCAAATACTCTACATAAGATGTTACATGTCTGTTGAGTGGCAGAATATTCTACAAAATAGCTAACATTTCACACAGTGTTTCTTGTGTATTCTCCATGTACTTCTGATTCAGGTGCACTGTGAACTCATCTCTCCAAAATTCTAATTTAATACATCACATATTCATCCACTATCTCTTGAGTTTATTGATTACTCTGAATAACAATCTTTTGGCATCACTTATTTCCTCAACAAATTACTATCTTTTCACTTTCCTTTATCTGTTTCATATCCTTATTCATCTTTAACTAGCTTTAATGCCATAGCCAATCTTCTAAATTATTCTTTTTCATATGACCTTGACTCATTTGCTCATTCCTTGCTTTGCTATGTTCAATTGAAAAAAATGTTTCCAAGTTTACATCTGCTAATTCCTCATCTACCCATTTATCTGAACTTGACTAGAAAAGAGAAAATCAGCATCATTCGTCTTTCATCTTTCTTTAAATGCTGACCTGGGATGCCAGGAATACCAGTATGATGCCAGGCAATTATATTCTGCTTCCCTAGGCTTTTACTCTTTCTGTGTAATAGAGAACCGTTTTCCAACTTCTTTCTCCTTGAAATACCATCACTTCAGTCTCAGTGGATGCTTTTATTTTCTATATTGAAGAAAATTGAAATTATTGATAGAAATGATTCCTAAATTCTCACAGCCTTATTTACCCACCTAATAATATTTATACCTACATCCCTTCCTCGCTTCCTATGACTTTGGTGATGAACATTCCTGTGTAATCTACATGCCCCTACTTGTGTAATATACAGACATGTCTCTCACCAAATCAGACATTGCTCCAAATGCTTTTCTTTCCTCTTACAAGTGTGTGTGTGTCTCTGTGTGTGTTTTGCTCTGTAATGCAACATTCCTATTAACTGTCATTTCCTCCTGCATAATATCACCAATTTTTGACTCTCCGTATCCTCCCTACCTTTTTTTTTTTTGCTATAAAACTTCTTATAAATATGTCAACAATGTCTTCAATTTCCTTCTTTCCATTATCTCAATCCCATTTCCATCACTTTTTTTGTCTCCGCAATTCCACGGAAGCTACTCTCATAAATGTCACCTATAACCTACATGCCATTAAATCTAATGGCAATGTTCAGTTCTCATCTTACATGACCTATCAACAATATTTGACAGATTTTCTCATTCTCTCTTTTTGATTCACTTCCTGTCCTGGTCTTTACATGGTGTTGATTTTTTAAATTTCATCCCACAGTCTATACCCCCCACAAAGGAAGTGGTCCTTTAAACATATAAATCAGACCCAGTCACTTCTTTGGTCCAATCTGTACAGCTTCTGCTTTAACTCAGAGTAAAAAGCAAATTTCTTACATTAGTCTTGAAAGCCTAATGTGAAAAGCCACACCTTTAACTTTTATCCTTATGTCCTATTGTTCTCTCTTTTCTCCCTATCTCAGCTACCCTGGTCAACTTGAAGTTTCTGAAGTATTCCAGGCAGCAAACACAAAGCCTTTTTTTTTTTTTTTTTTAAGTGGTTACCTCCTGGAACTCATTGCCTAACTTTCTCAATTCTTTAAAGTATATTCTCAAATGTCATCTCAATTAGTCCTACCATCAACATAATATTTAATATCAAGATTTCAATCCACCTTAACATAGCACACACTCAATCACCTTTATTCTACTCAATCTTCCATAGAATCCATTACTTCAAATACACTATACTTACTTACTCATTATAATTTTACTGTTATTTTCCAGCATAACCTCACTAACTCTAATATAAGCTCCACAGCAGTAAAATTTATTGTCTACTTTGAATCCCGAAAACATTTAAGAGAGTTGGTATATAATGCGTGACTTAAAACATTTTTTGTTGAATTACTATAATTGTTAGGAATTTCCATTTTTTTTTGAAGACCAATCTATACATTCAGTATTGATAAAGCAAAATTTTATATGCCTCTAGTCATATTGCATGTCATATAACTTTAAATATCATTGATCAATAAAAAAATAGTGCTAAGGCAAAAGAGGAGAATCAAATTATTTTCATTATCCAGTGAGTAGAGTCAACTTTCAAAGACCCAAACAGCATATGATGCTAGTCAATTATTCTATAAGTCCTAATCAGAGAAGTTGAAGAATATGTAACTCATAGTTTTTTTTACTTTGAGAGTCAGACTTTAAGTAAATGATAGTGATAGATGTTGAACTGTCTATTAACTGACAATGTTCTTTGTTAATTAAGAAGATAGCTATCTAAATCAATATTGATATGCACATTTTACTTATTTGCATCAGTCTACCAAATCAGAAACTTTTGAGATTTACAGAGCATTCGTACTATGTATAAGTATGGTTTCTTCAACTTATACCTTGATTAATAAAACCAATGAAAAATTTGAAGGTGCTTGTATTTTGAGTACTCTCTTGCCATATAAGCAACTTCTTATAAATAAATTAATCTTAGACAATTCTGGCATGAATTTGTATTTTGTCTTCTTGTAGAGGGTGGTATTGTGATTGGCAATGTGTTTTTATTTATATTATTGATAAATATGCCATGTATGTTCTCTTGTTTTTCTTTGGCATAGAACATTACTTTTGTTTTCATCTTTTACTGCTTGAAAGCCAGAAAACGATAACTCGTAATATGTATTATATTGAGAGCTGTAAGGCCAGTGGACATTTAGGTAAGATGGTGTTTTATATTTATTATTATTCATCTTTCCAAACAGACTTACTAAACCTTTATCAGTAAGCTTTGAAGATGATGTTTCAAATTTCCATCATGTTTTATGTGCAGCTATTTGAACTATAATATATATAATCAAGGTTATATGGATAGACTGCACATTTGTTTTTGGCTTGGCATAGCATTTTACTGTACTAATTTTTCTTCAGTAAAATATAAGTGTACTTAGATTCATTCTGGACTTTCTCAGTGATTGCATGTTTTTACAATTCTGGTTGAAATTAAGATAGATTAGAATTACTCAGAACAGTGATGATTTGCAAACATTTTTCTTCTCTGAATATGTAATTTTATACCCATAATCTATCTGTATCTAAGTAGATATCCTTTCTTAATTTGGACACCTTTTTCAGATTCTTAAATAACTGGTTCATAGAGTCATCAAGACAAAATAGTGAATAAAATGATTCTTCTTTTATGTAATCTAAGTTCTAAAAATCAATAAGTAATAATATAAATAAATTTATTAGTATAGAAAGTTTTAGCAGTAATTTTCTATTTCCATTTGTGTGAATTTTTCAATTATCTAGGAATATTTTTACTTCTTTCTATCAGTTTTCAGAGGGAAACATACAAATAGAATTTTGGAAGCAAGAGAAATACAGCAAATGTCGAGATTCACCATTATTATTACATATATGTATCATGAGACTCCACATTTGAAGTGACTAATTAATGACAAGAAGTAACTATGTAGAGAGAGAAGTGTAAGAAGGCAACAGAAGTGTTGCAAGCTACACTGTCTTCCAGCTGGGACTGCATAGAAAAAAAATAAAATAAAAGTTTTGCTGGACAGTGGAACAGTGCTGGTACAATATAATATATTCCATTCTATAAATATTAAGACATCTAGAGTTTCATAAAGTATTTCTATTCTATAAGAGTACTCAGTCAACCATATATAGTCACTTCCAGCTAACTTTAGGGTCTAGATATAAATAAAATGACAAATCAAGTTCTGAAGATGTACTGAATTATTTTAAACTTGCCCCAACCACATATTTATTCATCCACCAAGAAATAAGAACATAGTGGTTTGTTATTTTTTTCAAATTTTATTTTATTTTTTCAACTTCTGTCGTAGTTTCAGGGGAACATATGCAGATGTGTTACATGGGGAAAGTGTGTGTCGCTGAAATTTGTTGCAGAAATGATCCAGTCACTCAGCTAGTGAGTGTAGTACCCAGGAAGTAATTATTCAGCCCTTGCCCCACTCCTACTGTCTCCACTCTTTTAGTCCCCAGTACCAATTGTTCCCATCTTTATGTCCACATGTACTCATCATTTAGCACCCGTTTGTAAGTGAGAATATGCAGTATTTGGTTTTCTGTTCCCACATTAATTTGCTTAGGTTGATGGAAGCCTCCTAAAAACACACACACACACATAAAAACTAAAACTATTTAGGGTTTATGTGGCAACACGTCAAGCACCCATGTATCAACTCTTGCAAAATATGCATTTGACAGCGTGAATTACATCCATAGCATTTTGGCAACATACCTCACAATTACGTGGCAAGTAAAACTAATGCTGCTCTACCTGGTCCCTGTTGGTTTAATCCAAAAGATTTAAAAATAGCAAAAGGTCTGCAAATTTTGGAAGGAACGTTGGCCCACCAAAAACCTTAAGAAATATATGCTAGTGTGTAGATGTAACAGAGTTGATGGACCTGATCCAGAGTGTACTCAGTATCTTTTAGGAGGAAACAGTGTACAATTGTAGAAAATAAGCAGATGATTTCCGATTGGAACTGTATTACACACTATATATGTTCCAGAATCTGCTTTGAGAAATCTTAGACTTATAAAACAATCACCTCAACTCTATGATTTGCAGAGGAGGAAGGCTGGACACTTCAGCAATCTATATGTAGCATGAGACCATGTAAATAAGAACACAATGTGAAGAATAATAATCCCTCTGGCACAGCTGTGACACCAAAGTTCAGACTCTCTTGCAGTATGCAAAATCGAAGAATGAAACACCACAACTAGAAGAGCAATGAAAAAGGAAATATAAGTTAAATATGAACAGAGAATTTGCAGATAATAGATTGATTGATGCTCCTGAATGGAAGACCAGAATTATAAAAAGACATGTAACTAATAAAAACAATATTAGGCTGAAAAACGGAATCTTTAACAGCAGATCTAAAGACTTAACATATAGCAAATCAAATTATTATTATTATTTTTAAATGATTAACTCCTAAACCATATCTTAAAAATCTGAAAATGATGTCCAAATTAAGAAAGGATATCTAATAAAATATAGATAGGTTATGGGTATAAAATTACATATTCAGAGAGGAAAAATCTTAATAATTCATAAAATTGTTGAATGTCATGGATGTCACCACCGCCATCTGGAAAAAATTGGTTGAACTGTAAAGGAAGAAATGCCTGGGTGGCACTACATTTCATCATATTAAATGCAATGAGTTGATTTCTGCAAAATATTGAGAAAAATAATAGCTTGTGATTCCTGAATTCTATATTCAAATTTTTATTTATGTGTACAGGTGACAAATGTATTTTCAAATATGCAAGTGCTTAGAAATTATGAATTATATATTATCTGCCTGGAAATTTTCTCCACATAGTAGAATAATCTGAAAATTTAGATAAACCATTGTTTTAAATACATAGAGGAATGAAGAAAGAAGCAATAGTGTCAAAGGTTTTCATAACAGTCTCTCTTTCTTTTTATACACATGACAGGCAAAATTAAAGATAAATTAAACAATTATTTTGCTTCATTAATCATATACTTGTATATGTCATATTGCATAATATATCATGTGATATACATCTCACTTTATATGATTAAATCATTAAATATAACAAGCATTTTGCTAATAAATTTGAAAATCTGAATAGTTATTAATTGACTTTCTAGATTATTGTAATTATCTAAGAAGTATAAATGGGGGTCCAAGTACTTTATTCAATAATTATTTGTCAAGTACCTATTATGTCTTAGTCATGCTTCTAGGTGCATAGGAGCCATCATTAAACAAATAATATGCCATGGCTCTTACATCCCAATGACAGGAAATTGACAAGAACTAATAGACATTCTAACAGAGTTTATAATGGCAGAAGGTTTTAAGTGATGTGGATTTTAAAAAGAAAATGTGAAAAAGCCATAGAGGGTACAGTGAGAGGAAATGGGTATGAGTTTTCAGTATTAAGTGTAGTCAAATTAGGACTTATGGAGGAGATAAGATTTATGCACACACTTGTAGTAAGTGGAAGAGTCAGCTAGGGGCTAGATGAGGGATGACATTCTATGTAGGAAGAGCAACTACAGTGGAGAGGCTGCCTTAGGAGCTTGCCAGGCATGTTCCAGGCACAACAGTGAGGCCAGTATGGTGAAAGCAGAGTTAGTAAGAAGGAGGACAGGAGATGCAGATGTAACAGAAAGCCAGATCATGTCAGGTCTGCTCAACCATGGAAAGAGTTTTGCATTACTTTGAGTGAAATGCATAGACTTTGCAGATTTAAGCAGGGGAGTGACATGATCTGGCTTGTTTAATAGGACAGATCGTTCGACTCCATGAAAAATCAAATGAAATGAGAGAAGCAAGAACGGAAGCAAGGAGACTTACTCAAAAGGCTGCTACAGGAAGGCAAGTAAGAGGGTGGTGACTTAGACCAGGGAAGTGGTGAGCACTGGTGGCTGCCACATTAATACATCCTGTAAGGCCTGAGATATTCCTGACATATTAAATATTGAGAGAGAATAGGCAGATCATAATTTTTTTTGAATCTCTGAAAGTCACTTTGTCAGATTTGAAAGTTTATTGTGTGTATATATATATATATATATATTTATGTATATGTATATTATATGTGTGTGTGTCTATATATATATATATATATATATATATATATATACACAATTTTCAAGAAATTAATCACCTCCATGCAACATATCCTATTTGAAGGTGTGGAGAAAGTGATACTTCCCAGTTCATTTTATGAAGAGTATAACCTTGCAAATAAATGTGAAGATGAGAGAGCAGTTTTAGGAAATAATCTACTGACTGAATGCAGAGTAGAAAAATGTAATTATGTGTTAGCAAATTTACCCTGGAGGTATAATCTTGCACCTTAGCTAAGTAGTTTTTATTTCAGAATGAAGAATTTGGTAAAATACTAGAAAATGACCTAAATTCTTCCTGTTACAGTATCAAAAGATTTTTTTTTACTTAAAAAAATAAAATATAATAACTGCTGTTTATTCTGTAGTTTACATAAAACAGCCCCACACTCAACACTTGGTTTTTATCTTCTGACCTTATTATTCTTTAAATATTCATCAACAGAGCCAACTTTTCTGCATATGCAGTTTGATCCTCATCAGGGGGAACTTGTAAGCCCTTAGAGATTCAGGGCCCAAGCACATGGGCACTCCCATTTGACTGCACCCAGGTCTGCTTGTGCTGGGGCTGGGCTCTGGTCCTGTCACCCCTCAGGTGTCTCTAGAGCAGGATTGCCAGACAGGTCCATGTGATGTGGCAACTCAGAGTAACATGAGAGACTGCTTGGAGCCCCAAGCTGAGGGTTGAGATAAACTGTGTCTGGGCTCCATTACAAAGGGAGGTGAGACCAATTAGCTTTGTCTTCCATGACAATACCCATTAGAAGTGCCTGGAAGGAGAATTTCCATGAATCAGGCTCAGAAAGGAGTAAGGTAAATATTCCATCCTCGCTTTAAGTGGTCACTCTGCCACCCAGGCTGAGTCTTTCACTGGCCAGGTGGAAGAGGAAGTAATCTGAGGTCCACAGAGCCAAAGGTGGTTTCCCAGGACCTACAAGAACCAGCATAAACCTAGAGCTGAAGGGAGAGTGGAAGAGCACCCACACGGGGTCCCCAGGGGGTCTGCACATTATAGGCCAGGTTGACATTAGCTCCTTATTCTCAGGAGCCCCTCTCATTCAGGCGAAGATCTCTGGCTGACCTCAGAGGGTTAGATAGAAATGGAGTTAAAGACATTTTTCCAGGATGATGGCCTTTACCTCTAGATAAACTTTCAAAGCTTTTCATCTAAACTAAAATGGTGTATTCTCTATGAATTACCAAGAATTCTAAACTGAGTAAAAGAATAGCTTTACTTTAATCAAGCTCCAGAATAAGGGGACACAATTTTGAAAATACACTGTTGTAGCAGAAGATATAAGGGCCTGTATAAAACAATGTTTGCAGAAAATACTAAAGGGAAGAAGCATAACCTGGACATGACCTTCTGCTCCTGAAGGTAAATGCCTCTCCACACCCAGGGTGAGGAGGGACCCAGGGTGAGGATGACTTGGAATGTTGAATGCTCCCTGAGTGTATCCAGCTGTCTACTGAGTCCTCCACAATCTGCTGGTGCATGGTGGATGCCTTCTCCCAGAACCTTCCCATTTGCTGCTTCTCCTGTGTTTTCTCCCAAGCCTCCTGGGCCAGGATCTGCGTGTCTCGGCTGTGTGGCTTCTCTTCCTTGTTGTTTTTGCTCATCCTCACCATCTCCGAGAGTTTCACCCCACCTTTGTCTTTGTTTTCTCTTCTGCTTGGTCACAGTTAGCTCTGCAATGTGTTTTGATTTCAGGGGTACCTTTGGATCTGCTTGTGGGCTACCATGGAACCTCCTGCAGTTTGGCAGGAAGTTGCAAAGGAGTGTTGACATTAGAAATGGATTTGGTGAAATTCAGGATTCATTCAATACATCTGTGCAAATACAAATATATTAATATGGCTAAATGCATAAAGTGCATTCCTTTATGTGAACAGGAAGCAAAGAATTACACTGAAGTTATTACAGTATTTTCAGAAAAATTGGATCAAAGCAAAAATATATGCTTGTTAGTGTGAGAGGTTCTATTCACAGTAAGGAAGCAAGGAGAAAAATAACAACTATGAGAAGAAAAGATAAACTATGCAGAAATATATGCTTGTCTAACTGAAAAACTCAAGGAAATCAACTGAAAATTGTTCTTAGAACCAATAATAGCATCTAGTAAAATAAGAGAGCTTCAAACTATATGGGAAAAAAATCAGCATTCTCTAAACAAATGAGAATGTGATCTTGAAAAAATAAATGCTACTATAAAGCACTTATATTTTTCAAAGTTTTGTTTAGTTTGAACATGTATGGTTAAAAGTGATTCATAAATGGCATATAAATAAATAATAGTATAACAAAACACTTATGATACCATGAGTAACACAAAATGATAACAATTGCTTTGCTTTCCTCAGTGAAGTAGAAATCAAGTTTACCAGGAGACAGTGATAAAGGGGTTGGGAGCGGAGTATAGGTAATTTGAGAATAAGCAAGAAAACAATATATCTTCTGGGAGAGAGGAGAAATAATAGACTGGTAACATTCACTGCTCTTCCCAAGCAGTATTGGGTAGGCTTTGCAGTCAGAACATTTTTATTTGGTTAATTTTGGTTTTGTTTTATTTTGTTTCCCTAGCCAGATTCAGTTTCATGGTGCAGATATGGAAAAAGTAGAAATTTCAAGTTATAAAGGTTGCATTAGCACAAAGTAAGGGTAACAAGAAAAAGAGGGCAAAAATTTGAGAGGTTATACAGGAAAGTGGCAAGAATGGTTGTAAAAATTTAAGATGTTAAGAGTATATGGGGGTGAGGGTGGGGAGATGAGAGGATGTAAGAATTTTGTAAGATTTACATCTTGGTGGCACTGAAAGATTGTTGCAGCCAGAGAACCAGAGTGCCTGAGCTATTAGAAACAGGAGAAAAATTGAGATGCTGGGATCATGGCAAATTACCTTGGACATAAATTCCATGAGAATGGCCTTGGCAGGGAAGGGCAGCTACATGTTGGGAGACCCCATTATTGGAGAAGAAGGGGTTGAAGAACTTATAGTGAAGGATGTTAGGAGATCCTCAAACGTGGATATTAAAATCACCAAAAAATTATGAAAAGAGTCATATTTTGAAGAGAATCACAACGAATCAGAACTGAAATAATCAAAGGCAGGTGAGAAGCCTCCTGGGAATGTGATAGACCACTGCATCAAAGAGAGACAATGAGGGTTGGTGAGGAAACCAGCCCTTCTTTAATTATTACTGTTTTATATCATTAAGTCTGAAAGCTAAAAATCTCCACTCACAGAAAGTTCCCTTATGTTTTAAATCCCCTGGACAAGCGTTTTGACCTCTTTGTGGATCTTTAATATTTGATTTCCTTGGATACATATAAGTAATTCCTTTATAGATCTTAAATGCTTTTTGTTTCAAGGCAAATATCATGCATTTCAGTGATCCTTTTGAATATTCTTATTGAAGTTACCAGCTGATGACACTCAAGTCCACCCTCCAGTCTCTCCACCTCACTAACTGCCACAGTGCCTCATCTTTCCTTTCAAGTCGCTGGATACCCATACCCTGGAGACCATAGGAAAATCACAGAAAGGGTCTTGGCAGGGACAGCAAGAGCATCTACTACATTAGGAGACACAGTAAAAGGTGGCCAGGATGGACAAGATGCTAATGGTTTTTGGAAAAAAAGTGATGTACAGAGTCACAGGGAGATTAGAATGTCAAAGCTTTCTTTGGTGCCTGAAAGGAGCATGGACAACAGAGCATAATTAAATATATCCTGATATCCTTAAAGAAGACAGAACTGGAGAGGCTATGATTGTGCGGGGAAGTAGGAGAGAAAGGACTGCCAGAAGCAGATGTCTGGGGGCTCCCCCTTGACTTCTGATAGGGTCTTGCAGAAGGGCAGCATTACTTCAAGTGCCTTATTGATCCCTGCCTCCTCATGTCCTGTGGAGTGTGACTCCTTCAGGCTTTTATTCCATGCTCAACACTGCCCATTCTGGCGATGAGCTGCATGACAACTTCTTTTTTCTGCACATTCTAGCACTCATTACCTGACTTCAATAATTTAATGGAGTTGAATTAAATTATCTGGTGTTTGTAAAGATATCTTTATTATTTAGGATCATCTAAACAGCTATAATAAATAGACCTCAAAATCAGAAAGTTCATAAAAAGCAGAAAGCTGTTTCTCTCTCCTATGCGAGGTTGGGTGTTGCTGATTGAGGGAGGCTTTTTCCACCCCCTGTTTCAGGACCCAGGTCCATGATGTTTCCTGCCATCTTTAAGAGATTACTTCTTAAAACTACACATCTCAACTATGTGATTATCGACAAATCTGACATAAACAAGCAATGGGGAAAGGACTTCCTATTCAATAAATGGTACTGGGAGAACTGGCTAGCAATATGCAGAAAATTGAAACTGGATATCTTTCTTATACCTTATACAAAAATTAACTCATGGATTAAAGACTTAAGTGAGAAATACAAAACTATGAAAACCCTACAAGAAAATGTAAGCAATACAATTTAGGACATAGGCATGGGCAAAGATTTTATGATGAAATCACCAAAAGCAATTACAACAAAAGCAAAAATGGGCAAATGGGATCTAATTAAACTAAGGAGCCTCTGCTCAGCAAAAGAAATCATCATCAGAGTGAACAGACAGCCTACAGAATGAGATAATTTTTTTGCAATCTATCTATCTGACAAGTGTCTAATATCCAGAATCTACAAGAAACTTAAGCAAATTTACAAGAAAACAAACAATCTCATTAAAAAGTAAGCAAAGAATATGTACAAACACCTCTCAAAAAATACATTCATATAAGAAAAAGCTCAACATCACTGATCTTTAGAGAAATGCAAATCAAAACCGTAATGAGATACTATCTCATGCCAGTCAGAATGGTGATTATTAAAAAGTCAAGAGACAACAAGTGTTGGTGAGGTTTTGGAGACATACAAATGCTTTTACATTGTTGATGGGTATGTAAATTAGTTCAACTATTGTGGAAGACAGAGTGGCAATTCCTCAAAGATTTAGAAACGGACATACCACTTGATCCAGTAATATCATAACTGGTTATATATCCAAAGGAATATAAATCATTCTATTGCAAATATACTTGCACATGTATGTTCATTGCAGTGCTCTTCACAATAGTAAAGACATGGAATCAACAGAAATGCCCATCAGTGATAGACTGGATAAAGAAAATATGGTATATATACACCATGAAATACTATGCAGCCACAAAAAGGAACAAGATCATATCCTTTGCAGGAACATGGATGAAGGTGGAAGCAATTATCCTCAGCAAACTGATGCAGGAATAGAAAACCAAACATTGCATGTTATCTCTTACAAGTGGGAACTGAACAGTGAGAACACATGGATGCTGGCAGGGTTGAAGCACTTACGGGGGCCTGTTGTGGGTGGGTGAGTGAGGAGAGAGCGTTAGAGAAAAGAGCTAATGCATATGGGGTTTAATTCTTAGGTAATGGGTTATTAGGTGCAGCAAACTACCATGGCACAGGTTTACCTGTGTAGCAAACCTGCACATCCTGCATTCAGCCTTACTAACAATATGGAGTTCATTATAATATGTTTATAGTAAAATATTTTCAAAATATGTGAACATAAAATGAAGCTAAACTTATTTTGCTGAACATTTAGTTTTTTAAAGTTATTTTATTAGTTAGACACCACCAAGGCCATACTGAAAAAGTCTACTTATGGTTTTATTTCTGATTTTAACTAAACTAGAATTAGCAGGTAATTATTTAGTATGCTGTCTTTTTGAAAATTTTAACCAATAGTTTTCATAAGGCTCCATTATTTTTTCCATAATCTGATGCTATCCATTTTCAGTTAAGATTAACTCGTTTTTTTGTTCACATATCTTGATGAAAATATTAGTTTAATATAAATATGTAAACAGAGATAATGTAGTTACATCAAATGTTTAGAAGTTATGTGGATGTGCATATACAAAAAACTAATCAAAAGAAAATACACAGAGGAGCAAAAAATTGTGTATAAACTAAACTTATTTGGATTTTATCTCAGGATAAATCTCTGAACAATCTAAGTTCGATAAAGCTTTCAGTCTTCTCAGATGGTTTCTGAGTTGAGGTACAAAATCACTGAGCTTGGGAGCTATTCAAAACATTAAAAGCCACAATATGATTTAAAGTAAAAAGTGGTTTATAAACTCATCCCACAAAATAGGAACTGTTAGGTTTTGAGTAATTTTAAGCATTATTCAAGCTTCAGCAACCAGCAGAAGATTCCCCATGCTACTAAAAGGCATTGGAGAATTTTGTTAAGGTTCTTAACATTTATTTTAGATTTGCTTCCGTTATTCTGAGAAGATTTTTTTGTATAAAATAATTTAATATTACTGACTTACTTTTTGTGACAAAACATACTTCAACATATATGTGCTTTTTAAAGGAAATTAATTGCAAACCCAATATGTTTTTCAAAACTTCAAAACTTTTAACTTAGAATTGAAGGACCATGGAAGAATTGTCTCAGCAGAAGAGAGGTAGGTGATATTCTCCATTAAATAGTTTTTATTCAATACCCAGTGTTCTGTCCTGTTTCAAGAATCCTTTCTTGAAAGCCTTTCTCAAATTTTTATTACTTTTTCAAAAATGAGGCTCTCTAAAAGTGGCTACATTTTAAGTCATACTTCAGCAGAGGAGACATTTATTAAAGTGTGAGCAGTTTCTCTGAAGAAAGCCCTGGACTCAATCAAACCATTTTAGTGATCCAACTGGATTGATGCTTAGAGATGACAGCTGGATGGAGGAGGTCAAATAGTTTTAAACATGTTATAAATATCTCCAAGTAAATCATTGATGAGAGCTTTATGAAAAAAAAAATGGATGCCTCGCTATTGGCTAGGTACCATTTTCTTTATTAAGTATAATATAAATGTTCAGGGTACTGTAGTTTCCTTAATGTTTAGCCTAATTCCCTGGCTAAGGAAACATGACAAATTGAAGTTTGAGATTTTGAAAACACTGTGATATCTGTATTTTCCACTGACTGTGAAGGGCGTATTAAAATAGTTGCATTTTTTTAATGCTGATTAAAAGTCATTTTATTTCAATTAAAGATATAATCAATATTGAATGTACACAGTAATAATGATTGCTATCATATACTGAGCTCTTACCGCATACCAGGCAAATGTTAAGCACTATTATCTTCGATCCTTCTTAACAACTTTTTGAGGTATTATCAACAATTAACAAATGAGGAAATTAAGCCAAGATAGGTACATTTTTAAGAAAGAGAAAAAAGTAATTTAGCACTTAAGTGATTTTGTTTTTTCTAATTCACAGGTTTGGAAGGTCGGAAGAAAAATATCAAAATCATTGTTAGTCATGTTGTTTAACAATTACCTAAACAAAATTGTTTACCTTGAGTCTTAATCTCCATGTCCTGTTACACATAGCAAAGTCAATAACTCATAAATACTTCACATTATTTGATATTCACTCCTCAAAATCTTAACTCTGAATATTCCTCTTTAGAAATAAATGTAATGGGCAGGTGCAGTGACTTATTCCAGTATATTCAGCACTTTGGGAGGCCAAGGTGGGCGGATCATTTGAGGTCAGGAGTTTGAGACCAGCCTGGCTGTTATGGTGAAACCCCATCTCTCCAAAAAGTACAAAAATTAGCCAACCGTGGTGGCATGGACCTGTAATCACAGCTACTGGCAAGGCTAAGGCAGGAGTAGCGCTTAAAAGTGGGAGGCCGAGGTTGCTGTGAGTGGAGATTGCGCCACTGCACTCCATCCTGGGTAACGGACTGAGACTCTGTCTCTAGGAAAAAAAAAAAAAAAAAAAAAAAAGAATAAATGTAACAACCCTGCCCATGTATCCACTGAATCAAAAAAACAAGAAAAATTAGTTCAAAAAAGTGGCCTAAACCATTGAAAAGAAGGGGAGCGTTTTTTTTGGTAGAACTATTAAAATGCTGTACTAAATCAGTTGAATAATGTAAAGATAATAGCATATTGCTACTATCATTTGTTACTCTAATTGTTCTACATTTACAGAGTTCTGCCCTGGGTAGTTTTAATAGCAGTTGTTAACCATTGTCATTTATCAGCCACCTTATTACAGTTCAAAATGGAATTGTAATTGAAACACTTGAACAAGTTAAAATTGACAATAAACCCATAGTCCGATAGGATTTGCTTAATGAACTTGATGCAATAAAATTTTAATTGTTGTCAAGCATTTGTAGAATATATTGCCCAAAAGTTTTAAATTTTATAATTAACATGTAACAATTCTAGAGGGTGAGTTCACATGAAGAAGCAAGAGGCAAGTGAAAATTAAGCATAGCACTATTCTTTAGATTATGGAAGTAGTAATGATTTTAGTTTTCTTGGATTTTTTCACACTTTTTTTTCTTCCTCTCTGAATCTCTCTGCTGCCTGTGAGATATAAAATATAGGGCAAGAGTACATTTTGCTTAACGCAAATATATTATTCCCTTGTCACCACACCTGAATTTTTATGCTAATAAATCACATCCAAATCACTGGATGATGTATTACATATATTTTACCACATGCCACATTTACATTTATTAATGTATGTGGACTTCAGTTTCCTTATAAATAAAACAACAGAGACTATTTATTATGTTGTTGTGAGAATTAAAGCAGATAGTAAGCATGTAATCCATGTTGTTATTAGTTTTTAAATTTTACAGTATCTCTTAAACTCATTGAATTATTAATATTAAATTGGAATATGCATTTTCAGAATGATTGGCAAGAAACTAATTAATTAACTAGGTTAGGATTTATGTCAGGTAACTGGTGACCAAGCAGGACTGAGAGATAAATTGTGAATCTAAATACTTTTATTTTTAGAGTGTAAAATATTAGGTTTGTTCATGTGCAGCATTGCAAAATTGCTCCTGGTTAACCAGATGGAAAGTGAAGTTTATAAGCAGTGGAAGTGGCTGTGGGACAAAAATGTCTGAAAAAATGTAAATATTGAAAGTTAAAATAATTCATCCATCCATCCATCCATTCATCCATGCATTCATTCATTCATTATTTAGCAATGCCCTCTACCTTCTTTGTGTGAAACAAAAAACTCAGCTTACCTTAATAATAAGAGAAACATACATTTTCTTGGGGAAGAAAGATAAAATAGATAAATACTTAGACTAAGATTTGGGATTATGGTTCTTAAGTACCCCTCTGAATTCTCTATAATCTAGAAAAAAGAGACTTTCTTAGAAGGCTGTACTTAATATGTCACTTTTAATTTGGTTTACAAAATTAAATTATGCAAAGTATGCCTCTTCATCGAGATACATCTGTATCCTAGCTCCATCACCTATGTCCGGTGGCAAATGCTGAGGGCTGGTGCAACAGTGGACTTTCCATCTCAGCCATTTAGGAGATTCTTTCCATCTCTGGTGTTGTCTGCATATGTATTACTTTTTACTCTTAAACATGTGTCTGGGGTGCATTCATGTCAACATAACATTTATTTGTAATGTGTTGTATGTCTGCATATTTATGTATGACATTGTGTAACAGTTTTTTGAAGCACTCCCATAGAGACAGAAACTAAATAAGCTCCCACATTTTTGGTTGCTACTGATTATTATCTTTAAATATACACCTTTGAGTTTAGATGCAAACATTTCTATAGGATAGACTTTCAGAAGCAGAAATGCTAATTTCAAAGGTACTTATATTTTAATTTCAACAGATACAAGTATATTCTGTTAAAAAATTATTAGCAGTTCACAGTCCCACAAAAGCATATCACTGCTCATTTCACTAACAAAGATATTGTTATTTTAATATTTGCCAATCCAATAAATGGAAAATGAGTTTAATAGATGCTTAATTTGTGCTTTTGTAATTATCAATGGTGTTAAGCTTTTGTTCATATTTGTTATTTAATCTTTCGTGAATACTATTATAATCCTATCCTGTATTTTATTGTGCTTTTTTTGTTCTTTTCTTGATATTTAGTACCTTTCTATGTAGTTAGAAATATTATGAAAATATTTTTCTTTGTAAGTCAACAATTATTTCATGATTTTTATTTTCATCCATTTAAAGCTTCTATGTTTAGATATTTAATTTAATTCATCTAAAGTTATGCTTCTGGTTGATGAAGACAGCAAATTATCAGTCAATTGTGGCAGATTTGATGATCAAATAGTTCATTTGATGATCAAATAGTTTATTTTTCACCAATTAAAACAAAGGACATTTTGTATTATGTACCAATTCCCATGGATTAAACATTGTGCTATATCTCTTTATTTAAACATTTATGAATAAAAATGTCTTAATTAGTTTAGATTTTTGGTTGTTTCACAAGTAATAACTCTAGTTAATCTGGGTTTTCCAAGTTTTTATAGTTGTTAATGCTCATTATGTATTCCTAGTCAATTTTAGTATAAACTTATTGAATTAGTGGTTAATTCTTTTGGAAAGAATTGATCTCATCATTTTTTCTGTATGTTGAAAAGATTCGGAATTCTCTCTTGAAGTTAATTTTGTGCAAAAGTAATCGTGGGTGTTGGCATTACTTTCCAGTCACCCAACAGTGTTATCCAACACTAGAACTTATTCAATCTTATATAACTATATTTTTCTACCCATTATTCCACCCCTCTTTTTCTTTTTCTCCCCACTACCCTTCCCAACCTCTGGTACCCATCTTTCTACTCACTTCCTCTGTGAGATCTTTCTTTCAAACTGCCATTTACAAGTGCAAACATACATTTGTCTTTCTGTGCTTCGCTTATTTCACTTAACATAACATACTCCAGGCTCATCCATGTTGCTACAAATGACAGAATTATGTTTTTTTATGGTTGAATAATATTCCATTGTATGTTTCTTTATATTCATGTTTACTTTATCCATTTATTTATTAATGAACATTTAGGTTGATTTCATATCTTGGCTATTGTAAGTAGTGCTGCAATAAACGTGGACATGCAGATACCTCTTCATTATACTGATTTCCTTCTTTTCAATATATTTATACATATCCAGTGGTGGGATTGCTGGATCCTATGGTAGTTTTATTGTTAGTTTATTGAGGAACCTCCAAAATGTTTCTATAATGTCTGGAGTAATTTACATTCCCATTAACAGTGTAAATGGGTTCCTTTTTCCCCATGTCTTTGCTCACATTTGTCTTTTTACCTTTTCATAGTAGCCATTTAAACCAGTAGAACATAATGTCTCATTGTTGTTTTGATTTGCATTTCCCTGATTGTTAGTGATGTTGAACATTTTTTCATGTATGTATTGTCTATTTGTATATATTCTTTTGAGAAATGTCTAGTTAGGTCACTTTTAAGTTGGACTATTTGTGAGTTTTGTTTTTGGTATTGAGTTGCAAGTTCCTTATATATGCTGGATGCTGGTTATTAATCTCTCTTCGGATAGGCAGTTTGCAAATATTTTCTTTACTTCATTGATAGTTTCCTTTGCAGTTCAGCTTTTTAGCTTGATATTATCCTATTTGTCATTTTTTGCTGCTGTTGTCTGTGCTTTTCAAGTCTTACTGAAAAAAAATCTTTGCCCAGACTAATTCTCTAAAGGATTTTTCCAATGTTTTCTTCTAGTAATTTCAGGTCTTACACTTAAGTGTATAATTCATTTTGATTTGATTTTTCTGTTTGGTGAGAGATAGGTTCTAGTTTCATTCTTCTGCATATGAATATCCAGTATTCCCAGTAGCATTTGCTGAAGAGACTGTCTTTCCCCCAATGTACATCTCTTGCTTTTCAATGACACTTTATATTTAATTTCTATGGGTATTTCACAGTTTTTGTGAGGCATGTTGCAAAATACAAAAGAATGATCTGTGTGCTACGGTGCTTCCTTCTCCTTAGATGTCCGTTTTCTCATTTGTTGATATTTGCACCTAATTTTATGTCATGTGTTTCCTCTCAACTGTAGGGTGGATTTTGATTGTTTGCTCATCTTTTCACTTGTCTCTGTGTGAATATTGCTTCTATTTATTTTATACTCCACCTGCTGATTGCAGGGGAGAAAAGTGATATTCTACTAGGTGAGAGAATTTGATTACTTCATATTAGACATGTTTTCTACTAAAAATATTTATTTGGTCATACATTTTAATTTTTCCTACATTACTTTTTAATAGATAGCCTTGTTTTACTTTCAAATGTTTTCTATTATTCTCAATATTGAAGCACATATAATATAAAACTACTTTTCATTTTCTTTAATACTCTTATAAGGTACTGCACAGAAATTATTCATTTTTTAAAGAAGATGCCCTTCTTTATCTTTAATGCTATTTTTAATTTTTTTTGTGTTTTGCAAAATTTTTAAAATTATACTTTAAGTTCTGGGATACATGTGCAGAATGTGCAGGTTTGTTACATAGGTATACACGTGTCATGGTGGTTTGCTGCATCCATCAACCTGTCATCTACATTAGGTATTTCTCCTAATACTATCCCTCCCCTAGCCCTCCACCCACCACAGGCGCTGGTGTGTGATGTTCCCCCACCCCTTGTGTCCACCTGTTCTCACTGTTTAACTCCTGCTTATGAGTGAGAACATGCAGTCTTTGGTTTTCTGTTCCTATGTTAGTTTGTTGAGAATAATGGTTTCCAGGTTCATCCTTGCTGAAGTTGCTTATCAGCTTAAGGAAATTTTGGGCTGAGACAATGGGGTTTTCTAAATATACAATCATGTTATCTGCAGACACATGACATGAACTCATCCTTCTTTATGGCTCCCTAATATTCCATAGTGTATATGTGCCACATTTTCTTTGTCCAGTCTATCACTGATGGGCATTTGGGTTGGTTTTAGTCTTTGCTATTGTGAACAGTGCTGCAATAAACATACATGTGCATGTGTCTTTACAGTAGTATGATTTATAATCCTCTGTGTATATACCTAGTAATAGGATTACTGGGTCAAATAGTATTTCTGGTTCTAGATGCTGGGAGAATTGCCACACTGTCTTCCACAATGGTTGAACTAATTTCCACTCTCACCAACAGTGTAAAAGTCTTCCTATTTCTCCACATCCTCTCCAGCATCTGTTGTTTCCTGACTTTTTAATGATGGTCATTCTAACTGGCATAAAATGGTTTCCCGTTTTGGTTTTGATTTGCATTTCTCTTATGACCAGTGATGATGAGCTTATTTTCATATGTTTTTTGGCTGCATAAATGTCTTCTTTTGGAAAGTTGTCTGTTCATATTCTTTGCCTACTTTTTGATGGTGTTGTTTTTTCTGTTTAAGTGCCTTGTAGTTTCTGAATATTAGCCCTTTGTCAGATATATACATTGCACAAACTTTCTCCCATTCTTTAGTTGCCACTATGATGATCATTTCTTTTGCTGTGCTGAAGCTCTTAAGTTTCATTAGATCCCATTTGCTAATTTAGGCTTTTATTGCCATTGCTTTTGATGTTTTTGTCAAGAAGTCTTTTGCCCATGCCTATATGCTTAATGGTATTGCCTAGGTTTTCTTCTAGGGTTTATATGGTTTTAAGTCTTACATTTAAGTCTTTAATCCATTTGAGTTAATTTTTGTATAACGTGTTAGGAAGGGGTCCAATTTCAGTTTCTGCTTATGGCTGGCCAGTTTTCCCAACACCATTTATTAAATAGGGAATCCTTTCCTGATTTTTTGTTTTTGTCAGGTTTGTCTAAGATCAGATGGTTATAGATGTGTAGCATTATTTCTGAGGCCTTTGCTCTGTTCCATTGGTCTATATTTCTGTTTTGATACTGGTACCATGCTGTTTTGATTACTGTAGCCTTGTAGTATAGTTTGAAGTCAGGTAGTGTGATGCCTCCAGCTTTCTTCTTTTTTCTTAGAATTGTCATGGCTATATGTGCTCTTCTTTAGTTCTATATGAAATTTAAAATAATTTTTTTTTCTAATTCTGTGAAGAAAGTCAATGGTAGCTGATGGGGATAGCATTGAATGTATAAATTACTTTGGGCAGTATGGCCATTTTCATGACATTGATTCTTCCTATCCATGAGCATGGAATGCTTTTTTATTTGTCTGTGTCCTCTCTTATTTCCTTGAGCAGTGGTTTATAGTTGTCCTTGAAGAGGTCCTTCACATACTTTGTAAGTTGTATTTCTATGTATTTTATTCTCTTTGTAGCAATTGCGAATGGGTATTCACTCATGATTTGGCTCTCTGTTTGAATATTACTGGTGTATAGGAATGCTTGTGATATTTGCACATTGATTTTGCATCCTGAGACTTTGCTGAAGTTGCTTATTAGCTTAAGAAAATTTTGAGCTGAGACGATGGGGTTTTCTAAATATACAATCATGTCATCTGCAAACAGTGACAATTTGACTACTTCTCTTCCTATTTGAAACCCTTTATTTCTTTCTCTTGCCTGATTGACCTGGCCAGATCTTTCAATGCTACGTTGAATAGGAGTGATGAGAGAGAACATCCTTGTGCTGGTTTTCAAAGGGAATGCTTCCAGCTCTTTCTCATTCAGTGTAATATTGTCTGTGGGTTTGTCATAAATAGCTCTTATTATTTTGAGATATGTTCCATCAATATCTAGTTTATTCAGAGTTTTTAGCATGACGGGGTATTGAATTTTATCAAAGGCCTTTTCTGCATCTATTGAGATAATCATGTGATTTTTGTCATTGGTTCTCTTTACGTGATGGATTACTTTTATTGATTTGCATGTGTTAAACTAGCCTTGCATCCGAGGGATGAAGCCAACTTGATCGTGGTGGATAAGCTTTTTGATGTGCAGCTGGAATTGGTTTGCCTGTATTTTATTAAGAATTTTCACATTGATGTTCATCAGGGATATTGGCCTGAAATTTTCTTTTTTGTGTGTGTGTCTCTGCCAGGTTTTGGTATCAGAATAATGCTGGCCTCACAAAATGAGGTAGGGAGGAATCCCTCTTTTGTATTTTCTATTGTTTGAAATAGTTTCAAAAGGAATGGTATCAGCTCCTCTTTCTCCCTCTGGTACAATTCGGCTGTGAATCCATCTGGTCCAGGGCTTTTTTTGGTTGGTAGGCTATTAATAACTGGTTATTCTAGTTAGCAGTTCCTTTAGCCTTTTTGCAAGGTTCTTAGCTTCCTTGCATTGGGTTAAGACATGCTCCTTTAGCTCGGAGGAGTTTGTTTTTACCCACCTCTCATTCTCCATCTAGTTTTGTTCCCTTGCTGGTAAGGAGTTTTGACCCTTTGGAGGAGAAGAAGCATTCTGGTTTTTGGAATTTTCAGCCTTTTTGCGCTGTTTTTTCCTTATCTATCTTGATTTATCCACCTTTGGTCTTTGATGTTGGTGACCTTTGGATGGGGTTTCTATGTGGATGTTCTTTTTGTTGATGTTGATGCTATTGCTTTCTGTTAGTTTTCCTTCTAACAGTCAGGCTTCTCTGCTGCAGGCTTGCTGGAGTTTGCTTGAGGTCCACTCCAGACCCTGTTTACCTTGGTATCACCCATGGAGGCTGCAGAACAGCAAAGATTTCTGCCTGTTCCTTCCTCTGGAAACTTCGTACCAGAGGGGCATCCATCAGATGCCAGCAGGAACTCTTCTATGTGAGGTGTCTGTCAAACCCTGCTGGGAGGCATAGGGGTCAGGGACCTACTTGAGGAGGCAGTCTGTCCCTTAGCAGAGCCCGAGCTCTGTGCTGGGTGATCCGCTGCTCTCTTCAGAGCCAGCCAGCAGGAATGTTTAAGTCTGCTGAAGCTGTGCCTGCAGCAGCCCTTTCCCACAGGTATTCTGTCACAGGAAGATTAGAGTTTTATCTATAAGACCCTGGGTGGGACTGCTGCCTCTCTTTCAGAGATGCCCTACCCAGTGAGGAGGAATCTATAGAGACAGTCTGGCTATAGAGGTTTTGGCAAGCTGCTGTGGGCTCTGCCCAGTTTGAACTTCCCAGAGGCTTTGTTTACGCTGTGAGGGGAAAATTGCCTCACCAAGCCTCAGTAATGGTGGATGCCCCTCCTCCCATCAAGCTCAAGTGTCCCAGGTTGACCTCAGACTTGTGCTGGCAGTGAGAATTTCAAGCTAGTGAATCTTAGCTTGCTGGGCTCTGTGGGGGTGGGCTCCACTGTTCTAGACCACTTAGTCCCCTGGCTTCAGCCCCCTTTCTAGGGGAGTGAAGGTTCTGTCTCGCTGGCATTCCAGGCACCACTGGGGTATGAAAAAAAACTCCTGCAGCTAGTTCTCTGTCTATTGAAATGGCTGCCCAGTTCTGTGCTTGACACCCAGGGTCCTGGTGGCATAGGCACCCAGGGAATCTCCTGCTCTGTGGGTTGTGAAAACTGTGGGAAAGTGTAATATCTAGGCTGAAGTTCACCATTCCTCAGGGCACAGTCCCTCAAGGCTTCCCTTGGCTAGGGGAGGGAGTTCCCCAACCCATTGTGCTTCCTGGGTGAGGCAAAGCCCCACCCTGCTTTGGCTCAACCTCCATGGGCTGCATCCACTGTCTAACTAGCCCCTATGAGATGAGCCTCAATTGGAAACATAGAAATTACCCGCCTTCTGCATTGATCTCGCTGGGAGCTGCAGACCGGAGCTGTTCCTATTTGGCCATCTTGCTAGCCACCATGTTCGGTGAAAATTTTAAGGCTTCATGTTTTCTTTGTTTTATTTCAAACTGCTGTAAGTATACTTTGGCCTATAGTTTTTAATGCGTATTTTGGAAGGCTTTTATTTATATTACTTCAATATTTACCAGATGACATAAGAATCTTATTTCTCAGAGATGAGATTTGAGGACCGCATTGTGTGGATTTTTATTGCCAATTTATGCAGTTAGTAGCAAGAAGAGGACTAACCTGGCTTTATGGGATATTCTGAGAAAGTCATTTACTACACAGTGAAACTGCTGTAGCAGAGGCAAATATTTGCATATATTATTTTCTTTTTTCTTTTTTTCTCAAGGTATAGGCTGAGATGTTGTGGTCCAGTTTTCGATTTTTAATATTGTATACTCAGGAAAATGAGTAGATGTATTGATATATGACCCTCTGGCAACCAAAACTCTTCCGTACTAGAATAAATGTGTGATAACAGTCAGAAACTATAAATGACAGTTTCCCTGCCTACACGTTTTCTCTTGGTGGAGCAGCACACCCCAGCAGAGCATGTCTGTTATTGGTTTACAGAGTCAACATGACCATAAATGTGCTTTGTTTATCCCTCTTTTGTCTCCATCTGTCACACCAAAAAATAAGTTGAGATGTCCATCTTTTAAGGAAAGTAGTGTCCTTGACTGCAATAATACAAGTGAATGACTACATTAGTTAGGTGCTGAGAGCTCCTATTCATTGGTTTAATACTTGTTGTGCTTATGCTTAGTTTATCATACTTGACACAGAAGCCTGTGAAAGTTTCTGATCTAAATAAAACAGTCTAAAAATAGATTCAGCTTTTATTTCCTCAATTCACCTTTTCTTCTACTTCGTTTCTCAAATAGCAGTCCTTTAAGTTATTCTGCATGAATCTCTTCCACAGCACACTCAGGTATGCATACTTTGTTTCTTGACTTAACCCTTTCAATCATATTCCATCTATAATGTATTTAGAAAATACACACACACACACACACACATGCACACACACACACTGCAACAGAAAAATTTTTTAATAAAAGGCAGTAAGTTAAGGGTGAGATAACAAATACCTTATGTCACATGTGAACAAAAATAAATAAAAGAAAAATGAATAAAATATGCTTTGTTAAAGCATAGAAGCCAGGTGTGATGGCTTATGCCTGTAATCCCAGCACTTTGGGAGGCCGAGGCAGGTGGATCACAAGGTCAAGAGATCGAGACCATCCTGGCCAACATGGTGAAACCCCATCTCTACTAAAAATACAAAAATTAGCTGGACATGGTGGTGCGCACCTGTAGTCCCAGCTACTCAGGAAACTGAGGCAGGAGAATTGCTTGAACCCAGGAGGCGGAGATTGAAGTGAGCCGAGATCCTGCCACTGCACTCCAACCTGGCAACAGAGTGACACTCCGTCTCAAAAAAAAAAAAAAAGCATAGATGGATGGACAGGTACACAGATGACAGGGGTTGAATACAAATGAATTTGAAAGATTTTTGTGGGGTGATTGAAATGTTCCAAAATTAGATTTAAGTGATATTTGCACTTCACTGTAAATTGCATAAAAAGAATTAATGTTTATCTTTAAAATGGCTGA
Organism: Cacajao melanocephalus; assembly: GCA_963573385.1. Classification (NCBI taxonomy): domain Eukaryota; kingdom Metazoa; phylum Chordata; class Mammalia; order Primates; family Pitheciidae; genus Cacajao; species Cacajao melanocephalus. The sequence goes on along the minus strand of CAUYLG010073968.1, from coordinate 3,149 downwards.
CCTTTATTGCATGCAAATTATTCCTCAATTCATGTTTTTAAAATATTATTTGAAATCTTGCAATTAATATTTAAAAAATAGTAAATCTATTCATTAAAAGGCATTTATTGAATGCACAGTTTATGCCAAAACCTATGCTAATAGCTTTAGTCTTAGATAAGAATAAAAGTGGTTATTGACTTAAACGTTTTCAGTACAATAGAAGATTACTGATGAGCCTGTCAAAAATGTTCCAATTCTATTTTTATTTTTTTAATCAAATATTTTCATTTACTTATTTTCACCTCTCTGGTGAAATTCTTCACATGCAATACACATTTTCCACATTTTCTACTACTACCTTTAACATATTAACCATCATTATTTTAAATTTCCTGGCTGATAGTTGAACATCTGAGTCACGTCTGAGTCAGGTCCTTTTGATTGTTTTGTTTAATGATAGTAGATTTTCCTTTCTGTTTTCCTCCTTGATTTGTATCTGTCTGAACATTTTTTTGGATAGTCAGATATTCTGTGTATTTGTGCTCGAAAATGGACATGTCTTTTTTCTGCTTTGTCTTTAAAAGATGTGGGGTACAGATTTGAATTCAATCATGAGTTGAGCTGTGAGTTAGTTATGTTGTTATGATGGTTTCCCCCAATAAACTAGTAGCTTCAAGTTCATCTAGCATTATATTGTTCTTATAGTGGTATCTGTGTATCACATAATTTTTCTTACTGTCACCTTCACCTTTGGTTGTAGCCATCCCTTTGAGCCTGAAGCCAAGAGAGGGTCTCTTTAATCTGTTGTCCCTTTTTTAGCAATAAATGGTTGTTTCTTGTTTCTCAGTGCTTGCTAGTATGGTAAGACAAAGAGATTATCTGTTGTCATGGTTCAGCCTCCAGCTTAGGAAGGCCTTAAATCTTGGAGGAGGTACTTTTTAAGTACTCTTGAGCCACCGCCAGTGGCAGGGTATCTCTAATAGTATCTATTCAATATGGTATTCCTTTTCTTACCCAGGGGTAGATATTTTTCTTCCCTGTTCTATTTTTTGTTCCTGGAGGTGGTAATGTTTTTCTTTTCTTCCTAACCAAAACTAAAATTTTTTATCTGTATTCTGTTAGTGGAAGAGTATATGTAAGATGCCTTATTTTTCTCATTATGATATTCACTCTTTTTTTCAAACTTTTATTATATATATAGAGAATCTTTGTCTAATCTTTTGCTGTAAGTACAGTCATCTCTTGGTTTCTCAACCATGGAGGGTTGGCTCCAGGATCCCCACACATGCCAAAATCTATGGATGTCCATGTCTCCTAGTAGACCATGCATAAAAACAGGTTCCTGCATCTGAAGATTCAATGATAATTGAAAAGTTGGCCTTCTGTATACACAGGTTCTGCATTGGCAAGTACAGAGGGTTGACTGTACTCCGTGATGATCCATAGAGAAGTGTACATGACTGGAGGCCAACTTCACTTTCGCCTGAGACTTTTGGGGTTCTGTACTCTCATTGTGGCTTATATTTAGCTTTTGGTAATTTGGTAAAAATAAATAAATAAATAAAAATTTACTGAATTATTTCTACTTGCTTAAATGGCAGTCTCTCTTCTTCTCATGTTTGTCCCCATGTGAATCAGTACTGATGTCTCCTTCTCTCCTTAGATGCATCTTTTACATCAGGATGGGTGGCTGTCCTGATATCTCAGCTCTCTGAGTGCATTGAGAAAAGAAAAATTAAATGATGTTTAGCAGTGTAGATAATCTAACCGAATATGAAGTCCTCGAAATTGTTTTGCCATTGCTAGACATGATGTCTACTGTTCTCTAGCAGTTCTTAGCTTTTTGAGTATAAAATCTGTACTCTATCTAGTTAAAACTATAAAACTTTATATAACATACATAAACCTTATATGTAACACTTATAAACTATACTATATATACTTTTTATAGTATAAAAATGTTATGTGATAGCACTCCTTAGTGTTGTAATCAAAGCTATGGTTTTGCTTGCTTGACATTTTGAAATAATAGCATAATATAAAAAAAAATTGTGATGGGACAAAATTAAGTATGACTAATTATAGTCCAGAGATAAAAAGTAAAATAAGAAAGAAAATGCTTAGAGTTTAGGAAATAAATTGAAATATCAAAAGATTAGGCAAAAGTCAAGGTTAAAGGCAGACGGCTGTATAGAGAAGACACAACACAAGAAAACCCAGTGGACAGAAATTGTTGGCATTGGTTAAAAGCATATAAGTTGAGGTATCTTACTCAGAGATGTGTTTGATTTTTATGATCCAGAGTGCTGTTTTGAGTATAAATCGTTAGCTAAAGTTGAGTGCAGGGTAAAATCTTTGGGATTAAGAAGTTCCAGGTATTTGTAGCGTTAATTAGAGCATGAATGATGTGCCTAGACAACTGTACCTTCTAAACATCAGCAAACCTAGGATAGAGAATGACTGAAAGCCAGACATTAAAATTGTGAGCAAACAATTTTGGAGTGAGTGTGATATTAACAATACAAGGAATGAAGTGATTTAGTTTGCTGACTTGAGTCATAAAATCAAGAGTGTGCTAAGGAATCGGAAGTTCTGAATCAAAAGAATGTTATTCTTCTCTTGGCTTTTATGAATGTCATGCTTGAAATAATGAGTAATTCTGTCAAGGAGGTTTGAGAGAAGTGACATTTCAAGGGAAGAATTAAGTTTTGATAGGGTTTCTTTAACTTTGGAATCAAAAGCTGACTTTTCCTCTGCATAGGTTACATAAAGTATCAAGCTCTCTGCATTTTCTACATAGAAAGATGGGAAAAATTAATGTAGGAATAGTAAAAAATAGTAAACTCAATATTAGCAAATTGAAGTTCATCCAATGATTATAATGGGGTTGAAAATAGTTGTTTTTTTTTTAAGAAAGAAAGAAAAAGAGAGAAAAGAAAGAGTGAAAGAAAGAAAGAAAAAAAAAAGAATGTAAGAGAGAAAGAAAGAAGAAGAGAAAGAGGGAGAGAGAACGGGATTCTTGTTCTATTCCCCAGGCTAGAATGCAGTCTAAAAATGGGTATTAAAAACCTCTTTTATGCCAGTAATTGTGCTTAACAATGGAGACAGGAAGGAATAAGGGATGAAAATAACAAACAAGCAGCCAACCAATATTTTATTTAAACCTG
>CAUYLG010073967.1:0-26635 GCA_963573385.1 Cacajao melanocephalus | reverse complement strand
ACTGAAATATAATAGTACTTAAATATAATAGTACTGAAAATTTTATTAATTTATTTAAATTAATAAAATTTATTAATAAATTTTATTAATTAATCTAATTTAATTTATTAATTTAACTTAATTTAATTTAATTATTAACTTTAATAAATTTAAATTTATTATTAATAAATTAAATATATTTAGTACTGAAATATAATAGTACTTAAATATAATAGTACTGAAAATTTTACATAAAAATATACCTTTAATTTTAATGAGAAATATTTAACAATGTTAAACTTGATTCTAACATTTGTTACTTTGACAGCTTTCAAACCAGATACCCAAGAGAATGGCAGAGCTCTAAGGGTCAAAAGAGGGTGACAGTAGGGGGAAAACATGACACACACACACGTTTGTGCAGCCCAAGGGATTAGTCTGCACACAGGAACAGTAATAATTATTTACAATATTGATCTTCTGGGTTTCTTAAAAAATGAACTTATGAGAGCAGAAAGTCAGGTAAAATAATAATAATGAGGGAAGTTTGTCATTATCATTGCACAGCCACAGCAAATGTATTCTTCTGGGCCTTATAAACGCTGCAGGACTAAGTAGCATAGACTTATTGTAACCAATCACACTGTTCTGCTATTCTGGTGGATTTTTTTAAAACTGTGTTACCTTTTTATGAGATAAGGGAAGAATCTGAATTTCTGTTAATACACTGAATTGTGTCCTTCCAAAATGTGTACATTGAAGCCCTGTCCCCCAAAATGACTCTGGAGATGGAACCTTTAAAGAGGTAATTAAGGTTAAATGCATTAATAAGGTGGATCCCTAATCCAATATGACTGATGTCACTATAAAAGGAGGCAGAGACACTAGGGATGTGCATGCACAGAGAAAAGGCCACATGCAGATGCAGCAAGAAGAGGACAATTTGCAAACTGTGGAGCGAAAACTCAAGAGAAACCAAGCTGCTGACACCTTGCTCTTAGATTTCCAAATTCCAGAACTGAGAGAAAATAAATTTCTGTTATTTAAGCCACCCCATCTGTGGCGTTATTTTATTGAAACCTGAGCAAAAAAAAAATACAACTGCATTTATATATAAACGTGTGTGTATATAAACATATAGATATGTGTATAAAGGATATATATATATATATGTGTGTGTGTGTGTACACACACACATTCATACGTACATGTCTATAATATAATTTGCTTTTCTCTTCAAATATATATATATATATATTATCTTGCTGTGTGTTATAGAAAGAAACTTGGATTAAAATATCACATTTTACTTATGTTTAAAAGATTGTATATCATTTGAGAATAGAAAAAGATGTCCAGTTTTAAAATTCTTCTACCTCATAATATGCTAACAGTGATATGTATTTATGTAATTAGGTTTGGTATTAGGTTGATCCAGCTTTTGTAAATGAGTAAATATTTTCATCAGAGAGCATTCTGAAGCTGTTGATATAGTACAATACAAATAAATAAGCTGCTTTGACTTCGAAATATCTTATTGTTAAACTTGCTTTCATTCACCAGATAGTTTTGAGTATTTGCCATTTGCCCGGAATTGTATTAGGTGAAAAGACAAGGGGGCATGATATGGTTTGGCTGTGTCCCCACCTAAATCTCAATTTGAATTGTATCTCCCAGAATTCCCACATGTTGTGGGAGGGACCCAGGGGGAGGTAACTGAATCATGAGGGCCATTCTTTCCTATGCTATTCTTGTGATTGTGAATAAGTCTCTCAAGATATGATGGGTTTATCAGGGGTTTCTGCTTTGCTTCTTTCTCATTTTCTCTTGCTGCCATCATGTGATTCTGAGACCTCCCCAGCTATATGTAAACATAAGTCCAATTAAACCTTGTTTTTCTCCCCAGTCTCAGGTATGTCTTTATCAGCAGCATAAAAATGGACTAATACAGGGTACTTGGGTGTGAAATTGATGGAACTCAGAGACTAGCACAGAAGACTGGTATAAGACAAGGTGAATGCATAATTAATAAACTGGTGGTGCAGGGGAGGAAAGGTATCTTTCCTTCTATCCTTCTATGCTTTTATCCACGGCCACTGTAACAAAAGACGTATTAACAAGAGAAAGCATAAGAATGCATATAACGTCATGTAATATCAGTTTTACATGACACAGGAGCCTTCATAAGAAACAGAGATCCAAAGAAGCAGTTGAGCTGGAATTTTTTTTTATTATACTTTCAGTTCTGGGGTACAAGTGCAGATCATGCAGGATTGTTACATAGGTATACACATGCCATGGTGGTTTGCTATATCCATCCCCCAAACAACAAAAGCCAAAATAGACAAATGGGATCTAATTAAACTAAAGAGCTTCTGCACAGCAAAAGAAACAATCATTACAGTGAACCGACAACCAACAGGATGGGAAAAAATTTTTGCAATCTATCCATCTGACAAAGGGCTAATATCCAGAATCTACAAAGAACTAAAACAAATTTACAAGAAAAAAACAACCCCATCAAAAAGTGGGCCAAGGATATGAATAGACACTGATCAAAGAAGACATTTATGCAGCCAACAAACATGAAAAAATGCTCATCATCACTGGTCATGAGCCAGAATGTTTTTATATGAGGTTTGATAGAACCTTGTATAACAAAAGAAGAGTGGAGAGTCAAAAAGGTAATAAACAGGGAAACTTATCAAAGGCTGTCTTCTAAAATTTCTGTCATCCTTTTGGAGACAGGATAAGTTTCTGGAGATAAGAATGTTCCTTTTCTCTGGGTGTAAGGAGGGCATCCTTCACATAAGAATCTTATGACCTGACTCAGGGAAGAAGAGTCTTCCTGCCACTTCTCAAATTCCTTCAGTTAAAATATTCAATATATCGAGGTGTGTACATTTTAGAGTAGCATGTTCTAAAGCTCATCAGTGTAATTGTGAAGAGTACATTAGGATTATTAACAGGGAATCCTGGTTTAACTAGAGGGTTAAGTGGAAAGGGGACCAAAGGAGACCATTTAAGCTTAAATATGAAGCGTAGAAACATTATATAGACAAGGTTTGGAATTGGAGTTTCGAGAAAAAAGTAACAGAATTCTCTAGGCTGTCCAGTGGAAGTTCCTGGTGTTTTGGAGGACATAATAGACAAGTCACTGTGGCTAGAGTAGAAATAATCATAGGAGAAAGGCCATGATAGAGAACTGGACATCCTCCTGTAGCAAAGGGAAATCACTGATCACTTTTAAATAAGGAAAACGGATGAACAGATTTGTATTTGAAAACACCATTTTGGCCTCTTGTAGGGAGAAATGAGAAAGGAGTTTGAGTGGATGAAAGGATGTGAGTTAGGAATTTATGTGATTAATTCATGTATGAGATGGTAGATGAGTCAGAATGATGGGATGAATTTAGTAAGAAGTGAATGAATTCACAATTTTTTTTTTTTTTGGCAGTAGAGCCAATAGGACTTTATGAGAACACACATACACACCCACCTAAGGGCATTTTTGTGAACACAGGTTTCAGTTAAAGGGTGTCAATAAAGGCAATGTATGGAGCAGAAATTGAGAACATGTAAAAAGTAATAGCTAACATTTACTTTCTTCTTAGTATATCAGACGTGGAGCTAAGAATTTTTGAATGCCAACACAGTGAGTGTTTTAGGAGGGATTCTAGGAAAACATCCTTCCTGATGTCCTGAGATCCCTTTTCATTCAGAGTTCTGTGAGATTTTCTCCCTTTGTCACTGGACTGTCCCATATATTAAATGTATTCTCTATCCTTGCACTAACAAGCTCTCAATTAAATTTGACTACAAATAGCAATTTACCTTAGACCAAAGACTATATTTGGACTGTGAAGTCTGATTTGCTTTTTTGAATCTGTAACATAAAAGGATTGTCCATGGGTACTCTCAAAAAGAGCTATGGCTTTCTCTCAGCAATGACCCCAGGTAATAGGAGACAAACCCAAGCCAACCTATATGGTTATATTTGCTGAGACCTGCCCATGGAGTTCCTGTCCAGAGAAATCAGGGTGAGGCCTGCAGGGATGCACAAGCTACCAGAACAATGCTCACTAGGAAATCTATAGTTTGCAGAAGTGTGAAGTTGTAATAATGATTTCATTGGAGCTACAGATACTCTTGTTTTCTATGCACTGTCAAAGCATAACAAAATGTGGCACCAAAGAGACGATCACATAAAAACTTACAGAGATAATTACTTGATATTTACATAAGATAGGTATGTCTCCAGGTTAATACTTAACTTGTATTAAGAAATTAGACTATAATGAATGAATACTATTTATATTGAGCTTATTTGTTCAATCTTAGGTTCAGACTTAGTATTAGGTATCCAAAATTAATTTTGCCATTAGAACTCAAGTTTCATCAAGACATGAGATATTTCTCTTTTATTCATGTTGATCAATAGTTTTTTAAAGGAAATGAATATATTGAATAGATATATTTAGTAATTAAATATATGGCATTTATGAGGCAAATACATGTTTCAATACTTGGTCAATTTCTTTACCTTTTCAACCTTTATCCTTGTAATCTAACAAATAAAAAGTTGTAATAGATTATGACAAAGGATTTATGATATGTAAATGAGAAAACAATATATGAAGTATTTAGCACAGTGTCTCTTACCTGCTATGCCAGAATAAATTATTATTACTGATGTTCAATTACCTGAGATACATTAATAAGCTGTTTTTTTAATTTTTAAGTTTATTATTTATTTATTTATTTATTTTTAAATTGCATTTTAGGTTTTGGGGTACCTGTGAAGAACATGTAAGATTGTTGCATAGTTACACACATGGCAATATCATTTGTTGCCTTCCTCTCCATCACCTATATCTGCCATATCTCCCCATGTTATCCCTCCCCAACTCCCCATCCCCTGCTGTCCCTCCCCTATTTCCCCCCGCCATAATAAGCTCTTAACTATGGTGTTTTCCAAGGAAGTCCTTCAGTCACTCTAATTTTAATGCTTGTTCCTTTGGTAAGTAATTAGCTTTAATACTATGAAAATACCTGTATGAGTCCAGGAAACAGTATTTAAGTTGTTTAGCAGAAAGAATCTAAAATATAGCAGTTTTTAAGCATTGTTTATCATGTTCTTTTAGTACTATCCCTTATAATCAATTACTTTTTGATGTTGTTTCTCTGGAATTATTACTAGAAAGTATGTGCTTAAAGGCATGTGAAATGAATCTTTAACATTCAAACAAATTTATCCTCATATATTAAAGACTTAAAAAAAAAAGCTGGCCTGAAAAACATCTGATTTTAGAGTCTATGGACTTTTCAAAGACTATTCTAAATGAATGAATGTTTGGCTGTGGGAGAGTAAGTTAGGGAGTGACAGATTTGGCAGAAAGTAATACAAAAATATGTCTATTTTCCTTATTATCATTATTATACATGTATTCATATGATATATTTCTCTTCACATATAAGTTCTTATTGTGCATATGTAAATCATATTGTGAGACAGGAATATTGCTCAAGCCAGGTGTCTTGACAATGGTATTTTTTAAAAAAATCATAGACATATAGGAATTAAAGTATATGCATCATAAGTATAAAGCTCTGTGAATTTTACACATTGAATATATTTTGTAACCTGCTCCCTGAAGCTGCCCCCATTCTCCCTCCTACTACTCTGAAATCTAACAGCATAGATTATTTTCACTGTTTCCTTTTATACATGGAAAAATATTGGATATAATATTGTGTGTCTGTCTTTTGTTCAATTGTATATTTTGTATACTGTGATAGGCAACTGTCATTGCTTACATAGTATTCCATCGTGTGAATATACAACAATTTATTCTTCTTTTGGGTTACTGTGAAAATATCTATAGTTATTGAGGTTACAGGTCATTATGAATATTGATGTGATTCACTGTTTATCATGAATAGTTGGTTCATATGAATAATGATTCACAGTTGGTTATTATAAACAACCAATAGCTTTGGTTACTATGAATAGTGATATGAACATTTTAGAACATGTCTTATAGTGAACATGGGTGTGCATTATTGATGAGTATACATCTAGGTGTAAAATTATTCAGTTACAGGGTATGCATAGCTTCACCTTTAGCAAATACTAGTTAATAGTTTTAGCAAATACTAGTTAATAGTTTTCCAATATAGTTATACCAATTTACACTTCCCACCAGCAGTGCAGGAGAGTTTCAGTTGCTCCATGTCCTCACCAAGAGTTGGTTTGATATTACTTTTTTGATTTTTGCCATTCTGTATCACATTTTATTAGTTTTGTTAGCAATTTCATGATGTCGAATAGAATTTAATAATGGTTAAGTTTATTTGCTATTTTGACCACCATATAGTAAGCACAAATTATAATACCTTATGAATATGGAGTCATCATTGGTGCTCTTCCAATCATTGAAGCCATATCAATACTATTATTGTGTGTGTGGGGGGGGGTAGTGGTGGGTGTGTGTGTGTTGAGCACTTGCTTAGTTTCTGATATAACAAAATGCTCCAGGCCCATCCTGTATATTTCCTGTTTCAGTCCTAAAATCAACAACTTCTATTGGATGTTGATGGATGTTGATCTACTTTACAGGGAAAAATGTTACTTATACTTTAAGAGACTATATATAAACCTTAGAAATAAATTTGGAAAAGTTAGTATAAGTTAAAAAAATTGAGTGTTTTTCTTCTGGAATAGCACATATTTAAGAATTTTTAAAAAATAAAATAGACGAAATGAATATGCATAACTATGTTTCCGAAGTTACTTTTTAGATCTATTAGTATTAATTATAAGTATTTAACTTGGGCTAGACATTAGTCCATTAATATGACTTACTGATGGACCTTCTAATTAAAAATAGGTTAGGCTGAAAATATATGCTGTGAAGGGCATGTCTATTCTGTTTGCTAAGATTATTTTAAATCTCATGGAACTGAAGAAAGGAAATGATTATGATTGTTGCCTTGAGTGATAAACTTCATCATTTAAATTCAAAACTGAGTGGCTTGAGAGACAACTTTGGATATATACCACCAAAGAAATTAATGAAGACAATTAATGAAGTTATCTTACTGAATAGATGCAGATACAGAGCTTTAGCTTCAGAGAAGATGGCTGTAAGTTATAGATGTATTTTTCTGTTAATTATGAAAAGACCCATTCATGTTTATCTATAGTCTCTCAGATATTCACATAAAAGTCCACTTAGTGATAAAAAGTATTAAGTAAGTCTTGATAACAAACATTTTTAGATTGTGGGAGGCTTAGCTATCAGCTGAAGGTGATTGAGTAGGACAGTAAATTTTACAGGAGAAAATATAGAATTCATCTATGTGAAATAAGATAGTTTATATCCTTTCTATTAAAAAACATGGATTATTACATTTGAAGTATTTTTTAGAAACATCTTTGTCAACTTAAATTTTTCTATCTTGTAATAATTTTCACATTGTAACTGATGTTACTAGAGTTCATAATCCTACTCTTTATAGCACTTCTTCAGTGAACAAAAGTCACACTTGATGCCTTTTCTAGCACATGTACATCACCCTCATTTTACATGAGAGCTATTTACACTCTGGCAAGGGTTTGAGGATCCAGAGTTTTGGGAGTATGAGGTTTATATAATTTGCAGAGCCCTCTTAAAGAAAAAGAATACAAGATTATTCATACATACCTTGGAAGAGGTAAACAACTCAGAAGTTTAAGCTACATCAGGTTTAGTAAATCTGCCTCTCTAGGATTGCTGTTACCTACCCTTACCTGTTCAACCATATATGGGCTGCCCTTAAAAATGGAAATAAAAACTATTTCATGTACTACACATGGGTTTATGACATAGAACCAGAAGGAGCAGGGGTTAGGAAACAATTCTACATGGGGTCTCCTATGGTTCTGCAAGTCTTGCCAAGGTGCTAACCTCTGCAGAGGTGCTGACTGCCTTTGTCCAATTGTCTTTTTAAGGATATCTGCATAGTGAACAACTTTGGAAGACAGAGGTAGAGTTTCTTCTGGAGCAAAGGGCAGGTTTTCTTAGAGTCTTGAAAGACACAGTTTATTCTCCCAGAACAAATGGAAAGGTAAGCTCCCTGCCCATCTTAATATTCTTGTTCTCAAAGCCCAGAGTTTCTCTTCTCTAACACAGCTCCCTCTGCAATGTGCAGGTATAGCCTGGCCTTCTTTATGTTTACTCATGGGAAATTTGGCTTAGGAACTTACAAAAGTGCTGACACTCTCACTACTGCTTTTGCTGTGAGTAAAAAATTGCCCTTTAGCTTTGACCCTGGAGGCTTGTGTCTCCTGATAGTATCCAGGAAGTGGCTCAGACTAACTCACAGCTTTCCAAATACGGTAAAATCTTAAGTCCTTAGCAGTTCTTGATGAGACGCTACTGAGTCCCTATTCTCCATTAAGTGGTTTTGTCCACCCAGCAAGTGATCAAAACTGTTGTAATGTTTGATTCATGCATGGTTGATCAGTTATTTTCATCTGTATTCTTATAGTACATTACACTTACTTGAATTTTGTAGCTTATATTGTAACAGAATTTGAGTTTTTGTTTTTCTTTTTTTCCTCCTTCTCTCTCTTTATTTTGCAAAAGATTATGGTTCAAGCACTGTGATCAGTGCTCAGAGTCAGTGGTATTGAAAAATACACCCAGCCCCTAAGGTTAGAGAGCTTACAATAGACTCTATGAGCATTTCTCCTTCATGAGACATTGACGTTTGATAAAAGCTGGGCATATTAGGCTGTTCACACATGTTATGAAGAAATACCTGAGACTAAGTAATTTATTAAGAAAAGAAGTTTAATTGGCTTATGGTTCTGCAAGCTGTACTGAAAGCACAACACTGGCATCTGCCTCTGGGGATGCCTCTGAAGGCTTACATTCATGGCAGAATGTGCAGGAGCAGACATCTCACATGTTGAAAGCAGGAGCGAGAAAGAGAGAGGGAGGTGCCACACACTTTTAAACAACCAGATCTTACAAGAACTCAGTATATGAGAACAACAGCAAGAAGATGGTGCTAAAACATTCATGAGAAACCTACTCGGATGATCCAATCATCTCCCACCAGGTCCTACCTCCAACTTTGGGGATTATAAATCAACAATATGTTTGGATGTGGACACATATAAAACTATATAATTCTGCCCCTGACCCTCCCAAATGTCATGTTCTTCTCACATTGCAAAATACAATCAGGCCTTCCTAATCATCCCACAAATTCTTAACTCATTCCAGCATCAAACTCAAAAGTCCAAAGTCCTGTCTGAGACAAGGCAAATCCTTTCCACCTATGAGCCTGTACAATCAAAACAAGTTAGTTACTCCCAAGATGCAATGGGGTTATAGGCATTGGGTAAACATTCCCTTTCCAAAAGGGAGAAATGAGCCAAAAGAAAGGGGCTACAGGCCCCAAGCAAGTTCAAAACCAAGCATGGTACTCATTAAATCTTAAAGCTTCAAAATAATGTCCTTTGACTCCATGTTCCACATCCAGGGCACTCTGGTGTGAGGAGTGGGTTTCCAAGGCCTTCAGAAGCTCCACCCCTTTGGCTTTGCAGGGTTCAGAACCTGTGGCTGCTCTCACAGGCTGACATGAAGTGCCTGCAGCTTTTTCAGGTACAGGGTGCAAGCTGTTGGTGCATCTACCATTCTAAGGTCTGGAGGACAGTGGCCCTCTTCTCACAGCTCCACTAGACAGTGCCCCAGTGGGGACTCTGTGTGAGGGCATCGACACCGTATTTCCCTTCCACGCTGCCTTAGTAGAGGTTATTCCTAAAGACTTCATCCCTGCAGCAAACATCTGCCTGAATACCCAAGCGTTTTTATATATGCTCTCAAAACTCAACTCTTGCACTCTGTACACACACAGGCTAAACACCATGTGGAAGATGCTGAGGCCCAAAGTGGTTTGCACTCTCTGAAGCAGCAACCTGAGCTGTATCTGAGGCCCTTTGAGCTGGAGTGGGATGCAGGGAGCAGTGTCCTGAGGGTGTGCAGGGCAGCAGCAGAGAGCTGAGCCTAGCCCACAAAGCCATTCTTTTCTCCCAAGCCTCAGGGCCTGTGATGAGAGAGCCTGCCTTGAAGGTCTCTGAAGCTCGTTTAAGGTCTTTTCCCCATTGTCTTGGCTATCAGCACTTGGCTTCTTTTCAGTCATGTGGTTGTTCCACAACTAGCTTGAATTATCCTGAAAAAGCTTTTTCTTTCTCTGCCACATGGCCAGGATGCACATTTTCCAAATTTTATGCTCTGCTTCCCTTTAAAATATAAGTACCAACTTTGTCATTTCTTTCCTCCTGCATGTGAATGTAGATGGTTAGAAGCAGCTAGGCCACAGCTTGAACTCTTTGATGCTTAGAAACTTCTTAGAAACCAGATACCCTAGGTCATTACTCTCAAGTTCAAACTTGAGACCTAGAGTATCTGGTTTCTAAGGACATAATGTAGCCAAGTTCTTTGCTAAAGCATAACCAAAGGGGTCTTTACTCCAGTTCCCCATAAGCTCTTCATTTCCATCTGAGACCTCAGCAGCCTGGACTTCAGTTTCCATATCACTGTCAGCATTTTGGTCACAGCCACGTAACCAGTCTCTAAGAAGTTTCAAACTTTCGCTGACCTTCTGTTTTCTTCCGAGCCCTCCAAACTCTTCCAACCTCTGCCCATTATGCCGTTCTAAAGCTGCTTCCTCATTTCCAGGTATCTATATAGCAATACCACTCCATGGTACCAATTTTTTTTATTAGGCTGTTCTTACATTACTATGAGAATAAAGCCTGTGACTGGGTAATTTATAAAGAAAAATGGTTTAATTGGATCATAGTTCTGCAGATTGTACAGGAAGTTTAACACTGGTATCTGCTTCTAGGGAGGCCTCTGGAAGCTTAGTTATGGAAGAAGGTGAAGTGGGAGCAGGCATCTCACATAATGGGAGCTGGAGCAAGAGAGAGAGGGGGAGAGAGAGAAGACATATTTTGGATAACCAGATCTCATAGAAACTCACTATCACAAGAACAGCACCAAGGGCAGGGTACTAAATAGTTCATGAGAAACCCACCCCATGACACAAACACCTCCTACCAAGCCCCACCTCCAGCAACAGGGATTATAATTTGACATGAGATTTGGGTAGAGGCATATCCAAACTATACCATTTGGTATCTCATTTAATTTGGTTTTTTACTTCACCATCATCCCCAGAACATATTAATGTTCCATTTTTAAAGAAAATAGTTTTATTGAGGTATAATATAAAAAGAACTGCACATATTTAATGTGTACAATGTGAGGAGTTTAAATATATGCAGTTTGGAATCATGCAGTATTTCTCCTTCTGTAATTGGCTTATTTCACTTGGCATAATGTCCTCCAGGTTTATCAATGTTGTCTCATATGACAGGATTTCCTTCTTAATGTCCTTAATTCTTATTGCCTTCAACTAATCTGGTCTTGAAAACTGAAATATTAATAATAAAAATCCGTACCTTTGGCTTTCCATTACGTACTAGACACTATGTAAGACACTTTCATAAGTTACATCATTTAATCATATTTCAGACCATTGGATTAACCATTAATCTCTAGTTTTACAGCTGAGAAATATGAGATTTGGGGATATTTAGTAACTTTTTCAAGATCGCAGACTCCCAAAATGACAGCATGATTTTAAGCTCAGATATCTCTTTGATTATAATTTAGAAGCTATTACCCAACTTCTCAGTTCACTCTAATTTGTGCTAAAATTATTGATGCAATCTCATCCTCCTAAAAAATGTGGATTATTTGTTATAACCTAATATACATGTGAAAAGAAAAACCAAATAATTATTATTCTTGGAGACTTTCATTAATCTTTGATATACTCCACCATCCAAAAAAATCTAAATACCTGTGGTATGATGAAAGTGAGGGTGAGGTATATTTTTTCGAAAAAATTCTTATATATAGGAAACAAAACAAATTGGAAATAGAGTGACTAAAATTAAAGTTAAGTATCCCAGAATTATTGCTTGAACAAATCTGACATTTTAATAAATAAATCATTCTCAAATCCTAAATTATAACCCACTTCCTTAAGAAAAAACCCTATGTTATTAAGTGTAAACTCTACCTGGCTTTCACAGTATCACCTTACACAAACCATGCAAGTGGATCATTCACCAATTGCAAGCACACTCTGTTCTGGTCAGAAAAATCTGCTTAGTGGTCCTGGGACATACCTAGTCCTGCCTAGATACCTACACTTACCTTGTTCTTTTCACCTAGAATGCCCCTATGTCTTATCAGTCTTCATCATTTAACCTCAGTTCAACATATTTTGATTAGGACTTCAAAGTGTATATATCTTTGAATATAATCTCATTTAATTTTTGAAACAAACCTGAAAGGTAGATAATATTCTGATTTTCCAAAAATGGAAAAAAGAAAAAAGAAACAAAAACTCATAAACAAGGCCCAAAAAAGTTAATCAATTTGACTATAAATAGATAAGTAAGAAGCAGACCTGGAGTTCAAACCATATCTATCTGGGTTGGAGCCTGAACTTTTGCCCATAGGTTAAGATTAACTCTTCGATTGTCTCAATACACTTTCTATACATGGCGAAAGGCAGGCATATCAACAACTAACTTTTAACACAAAGGTCTTTGTGTTACTGTAAGGGAATATCTGAGGCTGGGTAATTAATAAAGGAAATAGGCTAATTTGGTTCACAGTTCTGCAGGCTGTAGAAGAAGCATGGTGCCAGCATCTGCTTCTGGTGAAGGTTTTAGGCTACTTCCACTCATGGTGGAAAGTGAATTAGATCTAGCCCATGCAGAGATCAAGCAAGAGAGAAGGAGAGGAGGTGTCAGGCTCTTTTAGACAACCAGCTCTCGTGTGAACTAAGAGAGCAAGAACCTACTCATCACCTCAGTGATGGCACCAAGCCATTCAGAAACGATCTGCCCCCACGATCCAAACACCTCCTATTAGGCCCCACCTCCAACAATCGGGATCAACTTTCAACTTGAGTTTTGGGGAAAAAATTTTCAAGCTATAACAGCAAGTTGTAACTAAATAAGCATCAGGCCATTGAAACACTAGGAAAAGGACACTTGTTTTTAAATAGAAGAAATAAAAGAAGCCTTGATGGAGACTGTGATATTTAAGATGGGTCTTGAAAGTATTTCAATAGAATAATAAGAGGTGGAGAAGTGTCCCAGGATCTGGGACTGATGTGACCAGAGATGAGTTGAGAAAGTTGTAGGGTAAATATAAGGGACAGTAGAGAGGGTAATTAGGTTGGGATGGATGTTGAGGTACACATCATAGAACTTTAAGGCCATAGAAAGGATTTGTTTGTTTGTTTGTTGTTTTTGTTGTTTTGTTGTTTGGCAACAGAGAGCTATTGAAGAGAAACTGAGGCAGAAAAAGATACTATCTGACCTGTGTTTAAGGAGAAGTTACCCAGGAATCAATGTGAAGGGCAGATCAGAGGAGATTCAGTTTGGCGGAAAGGAGACCCTAGACAGGAGTCTTCCAGAGTGGTTCAGTCAGTTACTGTGGGGGCAGAACAGAGAGAACACATTGCCACATTAGAATCAATATTATTTGATGCCCGGGAAGCAATAGAGACCAAAAAAAAAATAATAAGACCAGCACTTTGGGAGGCAGAGGCAGGCGGATCACGAGGTCAAGAGATCCAGACCATCTTGGCCAACATGGCGGAAGCCCGTCTCTACTAAAAATACAAAAAAATTAGCTGGGC
This sequence comes from Cacajao melanocephalus, assembly GCA_963573385.1. Taxonomy (NCBI): domain Eukaryota; kingdom Metazoa; phylum Chordata; class Mammalia; order Primates; family Pitheciidae; genus Cacajao; species Cacajao melanocephalus. The sequence continues at coordinate 12,874 of CAUYLG010073967.1, read as the reverse complement.
GTGGTGGCACATGCCTGTAGTCCCAGCTACTCAGGAGGCTGAGACAGGAGAATTGCTTGAACCCAGGAGGCAGAGGTTGTAGTGAGCCGAGATCTCACCACTGCACTCCAGCCTGGCGCGCCTGGAGATGGAGTGAGACTCTGTCTCAAAAAAGAAGAAGAAGAAGAAGAAGAAAAGATGTCAAAACATATTTACTTAAATCACGGTGCTACTGTATATGCCCTACCCACAGGAGATATCTGTGGAGTTAGAGACCTGGTTGACATCTAGAGATAGTGAAATATTTCTGAACATCCACACTCAGTATAAAATATAAAGCAAACTTGGAGGGAAAATGGGATCCCTGAATGGTGTTGCATGTACCACTGAGGTTGCAATGTTCCTGTATAGTGGGACTAACTTGTGTGGGTATATGCTACTTATGAGCATCATTAATTAATGAATTAAGAGAGAGACAGTAATGTTTGGGAAAGAGTATGGACTTTACCTTTTGGCTTGAGTTTTCATTACTTGTGACCCTTAAGTACATCTCTTGACTTAAAGCCTTTTGATTTGTTTAAAATGAATGTGAAACATGAAAAATACAATCTACCTAACAGGTTGTTTTGTTTTTTTGTTTGTTTGTTTTGTTTTGTTTTTATTTAAATAAGAAACTACAAAACAACAGTCATAGAGAAACTATACCTACTCAACCCTCTTGAAATATCTGTTTTATTCCTGAATGAAAAATGGATCCGAAACAATATGGCAAACCTTTGAAGTTCTACGAATGGAGGAAACTTTCTCTGAAAGGTCAACCAAAAATCAGATGCATATTCTTGAGACTTGCCTTGACAAGTTTGAGGTGAGGCTGGGAAAGAAGCAAGACTGTATTCACCTCAACATGTTTATATGTTTAAGTCTGCTGGCATTGCTTAGGCACTGTCATGTGACAGGAAGCCAGCAGTATCTCTTTAGATCTCTTAGATCAAAATTAACCAGGGAACATCAGGCTTTCCATACATATCAAGCTTCTTCAGATATAAAGTACAAAATCTACTTCAAACCCTCAGATTTTTTCCACGTTGTAATTTTCCAAAAAATAACTAGTGGTCCAACCAGGGAGGTATAAGACATTTTTTCTCCTCTCCACTGATTTACACGCCATGTGAGCTTTAAATATCCACAGTCTTCCTAGTGCATTAATCTCAAAATAATGTGAGGGCCTTTGGGTCCCTGAAAATAGAGGCAGTAAGGTTCTCCAGATGAGTTTCCAGGAATGTTTCTGTATTTACTAAACCTGAGTATTTGCATTTGAGGTAAGCTCAGTTTTATGCCTGCAGACAATAAACTGACTGGGCCACCATGAGGAAAAAGCCTTCCTGAAGGGCATGCAGGAGGTGAGGTTAGGACAGCAAGGACAAGGAAGTGGCAACTAAATGTGCAGTATTGTTATTCCTGCCCCATAGCCAATATGCTCAGTACTCTGGGGAACAATTATAATCAATGAGCTTAATTGCTCTTACATGACTCTTTATAGTTTAGGAAGTATGGTTACATTAATTATCTCCGTATCTTTAATATTTTATAGATTTCCATGTTTTTCTTGGACGTTCTCACTTGATCTTTACATCAGTCCGTAAGATAGGAGGCCAGAGATTGTTATCTCCATCTGAAGGAAATTGAGGCTCAGATATCGGTAACTTACTTAAGGTCGCTATGATTTTGCAATGAAGGCAGAATAAGAACAGATTTTTAGATTTCTGGGCTTGTTTTTATTTTTATTAAAAGCATTGGTTTGAAGAAGCAGAAAAGCAATGCCTGACCTAAATCTATGACCACATAAAAACTACCCTGGAAAAGCATTTCCTTCCAGCAGCCAAGCAGGAGCTGAGCTCCAGGAGGAAATGGAGGAGAGGAACAAATTGGTGTTTCTTGTTCCTTCTGTGAATACACTTTATGTATTTACAGTTGCCACCTGGGATGATTTTTGTTCATGAGAACAATTCTGAAAATAAATCTTAAATATACATTTTATTAAAAACTTAAGCAAAAAGATTAATATCTTGTTCTGACAGCTCAGATGAAATAAGCACATCCATTAACTTTCTGGGGAGAAAGAAACCTCCACATGGAAAAACTGAGGCTGCCTGAAAAAGTACAGGAAGGAAAAGCAAAAAAGAAAAGAACAGTGACTATTATTGAATCCTGGAGATATTATAACTGGGGGTTGGGTGGCGCGGGCAGGGAACATAATTGGAAGGAGTGGAACATGGCTGGAAGTTCCCATAGGAAATCAAATCCCTGTTCTCTCAGCTGGCATTGGTTTTTTACCCTTGCTATATTTTATGTCTCTTGAGGGCTCCAGTGACCTAATGCCCCATGACCTTCTAACCAACAAAACAGTAGTGCAACAATTTCCACTTCAATTGAGAAGGAGGCAATAATAGCTAGGCTGCTGTGCTGAGGATGTCCACCACCAGAAAGACGTTCCACTCCATTTCCGCACACATGAAGGAGGGGTGAGGAAATGGGCTACAGTGGCGTGATTGTTCCGCCCTCCTGAAAACATATGGCCTCAGTGCCGTCTCCCCTGCTGTCTGAAAATCAGGGCAACCATCCCAGTGAGAAATGGGGCTGTCAAAAACCCAAATTCCAACTTTTTCTTACCCAAAGTTAAATAAGTTGTTTCTTATTTCTCAAAGAGTAAAAGTCGAACTCTTTGGAAGTGATGCTGCATGTAGCATTTCAGAAACATCCAACAACCAGAATGGTCAGGAAGTCTTAGAAGCAAACTGCTACTAAAGACCTTGATGTTTCTTCTGTAGAGGAGGGATAGTAACACCTTCAGGCCTAACTCTAGGCAGTTGATTAAAATAAAGCTGCTGCAAAAGGCGTCCCCAGGATATAAAACTCCCAAAGTCAAATCTCTGCAGTTTGTAGCTATTTACTCTAGAGGCAAAGAATTTGACATGCCTTAGTGGCTCTTGAGGGCATTATAACCCAGTACAAAAAATGTTAATAAACTTTGTCCTGAATCAGCAAGAAAAATACATTATGTGGTATAGCATATTAAGAGGATAAGAAAACATATAAGGTAATTTATTTTAAAACTACCCAAATTTTTAATCAAATCACTTCAATCAACATACATTTGTTGTTGAATACTCTGTGAATTAACAAAAACAAAATGGAAATTTTTTCTTGTCTCCATATGCTTGCTGTTATTTTAGGGACAAAGACAGCCATACATGAATACATTTAGTAGGAGACTGTCATATGTGCTATGATTAACATTTAAATAATCTTATGACAGTATAGGAGAGAGGATAAATTTTGAATAGTGACATTTGTGAATGGCTTATAAGGAGGTAAGATTTTGTCTGACTCATAAATAAATCTACTACATAATTTCACATGAACAAGAAAACTTGAGTTAAAATCAATAGGAAAAACACATTAGGCAAATAGAATGAATGGCACGTAGTAATAGTCACATGTGATTCAGGAGTTAGGGCATGGAAGAGTAGAGGTAGAGGGAGAAGATTGAAATATAGGTTGGAGTCATATAATGGATATTTTTAAATGTTAGGCTAAGTAATTGGCATTTATTCTAAGTAATAGGAAGTGAATGTTTCACAACAGGGTAAGAGCAATAACTCTAGCAGTAGTGCATAGTATTGATTGGAGAGGGAGACCAATAAGGTGATCATTGCAGTACACAGAAGAGAAATTAAGAAGGTCAGGACTAAGTTAGCAGTGATAATAGAAAGATCTATGCAAAAGATAGTTGGAAATGATTCAAATGTTATAAGTACCCCAAATCCCTCATAGGCCAAACCCATACAGGTGTGTTCAGCAGAATATTTTGATGGTGGTTTGAACATACAGAATGAATTGTATTAGGAATAGAGCTTCAACCAAAGGAAGAGAAATAGGATAATAACTCACTATTAAATAAGTCATTTTAAAAACTGCATTAGATTGTGTGTGTGAATAGAGATAACAGGATGTATGTAAAGTGGGAAAAATTAAATTAATTACACATGATGATGCTTTGGACAAGTTTATTGATCTCTCTTAGTCTCGGCATCCACAAATTTAAATTAAGAGTATTGATTCCAGGTACAGTGACTCACACCTATAAACCCAGTACTTTGGGAGGCAGACGTGGGAGAATGGCTTGAAACCAGGAGTTTGAGACCAGCCTGGAAGACAATGTAAGACCTTGTGCCTACAAAATTTAAAATAATTAGCTGGGCAAGGTGGTACATGCCTGTTGTTGCAGCTACTCAAGAGGATCACTTGCGCCCAGAAGTTCAAGGCTGCAGTGATCTAAGATCATACCACTGTACTCCAGCATGAGTGACAGAACAAAGCCCTATGTCCTTAAAAAAAAAAATTTGGCAAAATAATTTCATAAGTTATATTCCAATATGCATATTCTTCGCATATAAGAAATAACTTTTTATTAAACAGGCAAAGAGAATATTCTAAATTAACGTATCTACCTAAAAACAGAATTAAACTATGTTCAATAGGATAATTACCCCTAATGATTCTCACATATTTGAGAATATGGGCATCTAATATTTTAATCGTCCCCTATATCTAAAACCTCAAAGCACAAGGTTTACATACATTTCTAAAGGGATGATGAAACCGATCTAGGAGTTTTTACATTTTAACTTTTACTGCTCAATTTTATGGTCAGATATACTTTATGAAAAGCATTACTCTTTCAATCAATACTGTGTTTACAACATTAATCAAATAAATAGTGAAAATACCCATTAAATAAGGAAACCAGATCAAGCAATTTATAAATAAGCATTCTAAAACTGCAGCTGAGTGATTGATTATGGCATAAACTTATTTTTGCCTCTAAAAAATGTCCTATGTCCCCTAAAAAAGATTGCAGTCTTCATAAAAGAAAAACATATGTGTGTTTGTCAAAATATTTATTACTATGAAATTCCTGCAAAAGTTTTAGGATGAAAACGATTAAATCATCCAAGCATTATTGACTTTTTCTGATATATGACCTGTTTGAGACCAGTGTAGTATCAGGTGTTTTAGAAGAACTCAATTTCATAAAAATGAAACAAGCAGTTAGAAAATACGTGTATTTTTGGAAATTATTTTTCAAACTTTTGTGTCTAAAATAATCCCAGGATCTTAGGCATGTAGAAATAATTTTGATTTTTAGGAAAAGTCTCAGCATATTTGTCATAAAATAGGATATTTTATAAAATATTTTTTATAAAAAAATTTTATAAAAAAATTTTTTATAAAATGACTTCATTAAATGAATATCACAGCCAAATTAAAAAATACAGCTAACTACTGGGTGGAATGAACAGTAGAAGATAAAAATGTCAAAACTTTTTTTAAATTTTTCACAGATTACATCATTTCCTCCTACCCTCTGGTTCCTTCAAGGATGCTGCTTATATCTCCCACTGGTTTCAAGATTTAAAATAGTGTCTTTCATGCCATTAGTATACACAGTCCCTAAATAGTCCCCAGAATGAAAATGTATTTCAGCCATTTTTATTGTATATGCAAATAATGATCTGAAAACATCTGCATGACTAGTCAAATATTTCTCTTTCCATCCAGGTATCTGGAATATAATGATCTGAGTTTAAAATGAAATATGTTTAAAATTCATCAATATCTGCATTACTGATTGAATATATGCATTCGGTTGCAAAAGATATATGGTGGTAGAAATATAATTTGATTCCAGGTACTCATTGCTTACCATAGACTTCCTTTTACTTGTGACTGTTCCTTACTTGGTTCTTGGAACCACTGTTGCCCCGGGGCTCGGGAGTAGAGTTGTCAAAACAGACAACAAAAGTGGCAAATTTCTACCTTTTAAGCAAAAATGACCTGAGTCAACAATGACCAGCAAGTCCCACTCCCTTCCCATATGATCTAAACTATCTTCTGTTTGGGGCAGGTGAAAAGAAGAAGGTGGGACATTCTCTAGGTTAGATGATTATCCTATTTCCCCTCTGCAACAACTACCTTCACTCAAAGATAAGTCTGAAAGACAGAATAAAATTACATGGTGTCCTTTTTAAGTTTCGGCATCACGAAGTTAAGATAATCTGTGCCCCAGTTTCTAGATGAAAACTAAGGAGGTGACAAGCTTCATAGGAAACTTTCATGTGGTGTTGTCATGAGTGTTAGTCACAGAATAGAAAGGGTATCACAAAATATTTAGGCACAAGAGGGTCAAAGACAATCCCCCATGTCTCCTATGAGGCATAAGTGGCAAGGGAACCACATTCTAATGTTTTTGGGTACAGCAGTCCCACAGGGGATTAGATAAGGACATGGCTCACTCTTAGCAAATAAGAATTGGTATGCAACAAAATACCAAAGGGGACAAGTTACATCCAGAGCATTGGCTAACATGATACCCATTAAACCAATTAAACACCATTTCAGGATTTAGAGGTAGACATTCCTCTGATATCTATGACTCAGTACTATTTGCATAAACTTCTTAAGCCCCATGCTCAAAAGTTAACAGTTTAACATCAACACAGGGAAAACTTTTGAGAAAGATTAAGTTTTACAGCCAAGATAATTTTAATATCTGTCAAATTTTATGAATTTTCCCAGTAGTAACTAGATAAAGCATCAGTCAGACTGAAGGCTAAAGTTAGATATTAAATATTTTATAGAATAAATGAAAACATTTATAAAGTTGTACATCTCTTTTTCTTATCATGTACTTCATATCATTCATAAAAGTAGAGACATTAATCAGGGTATATATTAAGTATTACATAAAACTTGTATCTCTGCATAATTAAATGCTCAAATGTGTCTGTGTCTGAAAAACAATCTAGGTACCATTAAATAATTTGGGGTACAGAGATTGCTATTTTCCACAGAATTTGTAAACTTTCCTCATTCTCATTTACAAAGCTGTAGGGATCTTTGGATAAGATCTTGTTTAAATCACAGGTCCAAGATATAGTGTTTTATGTAGGGAATGAACTGAGAATAGGCTGCCTGATTTCACTGAACCTATGGAAAATAAGAATCTCAATATTTATCTTATGATAGCTATGGTTGCTGTGAAATTAAATAATATTATGTAAATACAAGTGTTTAATAGTTGCTCATTTTTCTGTTCTCCCTTATAACCTGAACTTTAAGGGATACAGCATCTGGAATGGTGCTTTGCAGATGGTTGGGTCTTGACAAATGCTGCTGAGTAATTGGAGCAATGCAGCTCTCCCTAGCATAGTGTAGCTAGTGCTACTTTTTCCACCTTCGCCTCTTTCAGTAGCCTCTTACTGTTAGGCTTTTGCTTAGCTGGTCATTCCGTGACAGCCTTTTTTTCTTCATGATGTTGTTAAATATGCTGATGAATTCTTGCCTCACCTAAAATTTCCTGAAACAAAATTAAAATATTAAAATGAGGTATGAATTCACCCAATCCATTTTATTCTAACCTGTTTGATAACTACTTCCCCACTCCCTTTTCTACTTTCTTCCTTTTTTTTTTTTTTTCCTTGTGAGACAGAGTCTTGCTCTGTCACCCAGGCTGGAATGCAGTGGCGATCTCAGCTCACTGCAACCTCTGCCTCCTGGATTCAAGCGATTCTCCTGCTTTAGCCTCCCAAATAGCTGGTATTACAGGTGCCTGCCACCACGCTCAGCTAATATTTTTGTATTTGTAGTAGAGATGGGGTTTCACCATACTGGCTAGGCTGGTTTCAAACTCCTGACCTCAAGTAATCTGCCCGCCTCGGCCTCCCAAAGTGCTAGGATTATAGGCCTGAGCCACCACACCCAGCATCTACTTTCATACACTCTCAGAAGAGTCTACTTATTGTGTGTATGAATATTAGAATGTTATATAAAGAAAAATTAAATATCTTCTGTCATGTAAAACAGTTCAGCTATATGCCAAGATTTTACATCCCTTCCAAAACTGACAAAAAGCCAAAAGTATATCATGTTTAACTTTGGATAACAAATATGATTACTTCATTGCTAACAAGACTAATAAGTAAAATCTACTTATGTAAATAATGTTCCAGAGATCAAGTTAGAAAGCAAGCATGACCTAATGAGGGTGTGGTTTTGTTTTCTGTCCCAAAATCATTCCAAATTTAAAGTCCTGTGTAAGACCAAAAGCAAGACTCAACAAATAATTAATAAAAGCATTATTCATTGATTTATGACAATAAATGTAACTGCTCATGCCATTCTACTGTAGTTTCAGGTCTAACAGCATAATGCAATGGTACCTACTTGAGTTATGATGTAAGTCCTTGAAAGTTTCCATCAGCCGTTTGCCCTTGTCAGAAGTTTCAACACATAGTGCCTAACAACTTATTTAAGGACAAAGAGCAAACACTTTTTCAGACACTTAGATTTTTTTTTTTCACATAGATTGAGAACAAGTCATAGCACTTTTCCGGAACATAAAGTACTTTTAAAAATAACTGGCTGTGCAAGTATAGCTTCTGTTTTCTGAAAAAACATACATATTAGTTCATTGTCACATTGCTGATAAAGACATACCTGAGACTGAGAGGAAAAAGGCATTTAATTGGACTTACAGTTTCATATGGCTGTGGAGGCCTCAGAATCATGGTGGGAGGTAAAAGGCACTTCTTACATGGCAGCAGCAAAAGAAAATGAGAAGAAAGCAAAAGCAGAAACCCCTAATAAACCCATCAGATCTCTCAAGACTTCTTCTCTATCACAAGAACAGCACAGAAAAGACCTGCCCCCATGATTCTATTACATCCCCTTGTGCCCCTCCCACAACACATGGGAATTCTGGGAGATAAAATTCAAGTTGAGATTTGGGTGGGGACACAGCCAAACCATATTAATACATTTGTAAGGTGCATATTTATAATGCAGATATGAAAAGCAAAGACAAAATATGAATTACAATAAACATTTGTAGTGCTCAAGAAAATGTTGGTTGGGTTGCTTTAATATTTTCTTTTCCTTAGAATAAAACAAATTTAAAAATCTTTGGACAATATCTTTTATTATCATTCAACATAAAATCCCTCTTTTGCCTTTGAGATCCTTTAAATAATTGGAGTTTTTCCTTCTCTAATAAACCACAAGAACCCTTTGTTCATTTTCTTCTAGTCTTCAAAAAGTTCCTTAGGAGACTCTTTTAAGATAAATTGGGTAGATAATTACAGAAACAATTCTACTGGAATGCAAACGCTAAAAAGTCATTCTCCTGTAGGTCTTCTGAAAGAACTTCCCATTCGGCATGTTTGAAGGCTCTTGGGGATAACTGCCTTTGATGGCAATTTGGATTTGGATTTGGACTTTAAAACATGTTGCAAGGTGTGAAAGGAAAATCTTGGGGCCTCAAAACTACTAAGCTAAAGGGAAAAGTCAAGCTGGGAACGGTTCAGGGCAAATCTGCTTCCTATTCTATTCAAAGTCATCCCTCTGTTCACTAAGATAGATGAGTATGTGATTGCCTCCTTTGGAAAGGCTTATCAGAAACTCAGAATAATGCAACCATTTGTTCCTTACCTACCTGTAACCTGGAAGGCCCCTCCCTGCTTCTTTGTCCCCATCTTTCTGGATGGAACCAATGCCCATCTTACATATATTGATTGATGTCTCATGTCTCCCTAAAATGTATACAACCAAGCTGTGCCCTGACCACCTTGGGCATAAGTTTGTAGGACTGCCTGAGGCTGTGCCACAGGTGCATGTCATCAACCTTGGCAACATAAACTTTCTAAATTAACTGAGAGTTATCTCAGATTTTCAGTGTTCACAAATGCAACCAAAGTTCTATGTAGTGCATTTTTGGTATTGCAGGAGGAGAGGGTGGGCTGTAAGGAAGAGATTCCCAAGTGAATGTATGGTGTGGGTGCTGTGTCATTTTTATGATTTACTTTCACAGAAATTTTATTTGGGCAGATTGGGGAGCTGTTAATTTCACCCCCCTCAGACAATTCTGCAGGCTGCTATTCCCTCTCCCCCACCACTTAGCTACTTGGGGTACAGTATTTCGAAACTTCATAAGGACCTCAGGAACATTTTGATGTTGCTTTCATTGGAAAATTAAAGTCAGATGGGATGACCCTGTTCTAATACAATGGCAGTTCTTGTAGGCTCTGTCTATTAGCATAATCTAATTTTGGATAATAAAATCTCTATGTTCCTTTTTGACCACAGCTAATGGAAGTCAGACTAACATTCCCCTTGCTGACCACATCTATCTCCCATGATAGTGAGAAATTAATTTCTATTCTACTCAGTATTAAAAAGTTACTCTAACTTCTGAATCTACTAAGTGAAATCCTGATCCTGCTCTTCATCCAGACCCCAAAGAGTCAGAGAATAGGCTTAACTTTTAATCCAGGATGAAAAGGTCTTTCAGTAGTTCATTGAGGATTTTCTTGAATTTTAGGAGGGAACATAAGAATGAAGGTAAAGAGAAATGGCAGGGAGAGAATAGCAAGTAAGAAAATTTGAAGAATGTGAAGCTGCATATGGTTATTGCTCTAAATTGGCATAACGGTTTGTGGGTGTTAAGGGGATCAACAGAACTCATTGTGTCTAACACAGACAGGAGTGATTCAGTTTGTTTTCTTTTTTTTGAGACAAAGTTTCACTCTTGTTGCCCAGGCTTAAGTACAATGGCACAATCTCAGCTCACCACAACCTCCACCTCCTGTGTTCAAGAGATTCTCCTTCTTCAGCCTCCTGAGTAGCTGGGATTACAGGCATGCACCACCATGCCCAGCTAATTCTGTATGATTAGTAGAGATGGGGTTTCTCCATGTTGGTCAGGCTGATCTCGAACTCCTGACCTCAGGTGATCTGCCCGCCTCAGCCTCCCAAAGTGCAGGGATTACAGATGTGAGCCACTGCACACAGCCTTTTGTTTTCTCTTAATTGTGTGTAAGTGTGTGTATCTGATTTTGTGAACATGAAAAATACAATGCCCTTAATAACAGCAGAAGGTGACCAATTTTTTGAGACCATAAGCTACTCAACGGAAGTACCTTTGGTTATCAACACATGTTCTCAGTGCCTACCATGCTTGATAAATAGGGGTGACTTATTAAATGTTTGTTAAACATTGAAACAACAGCTCAGAAGAAATTCAAAGAAAAGAAATTTAACAAATTCCCCTTTGCCCTGAGCCAACTTAGTGCATTTTCCTTGTAGAGATCTAGGGGAGGAGAACAAAAACCAAGGTGTGTAACATGCCTGGGTTCTTCTCCACAAAGTGACATCTCAGAGAGCCAAAGACCTGGGCCACCTGAGGACCGACCGCTCACTGAGGGGTGACATCTGAGTGGCTGCCCCCACGCAGCCTGATTTTTAAATGTCTAATTTTTAAAGATTTAAATTGGTAACTCCTCATTTTTGAAATTGTGTTGACTTTTATATTTGCTTAAATCTTAACAATTTTTGAAATGTGTAATTTTCTTGCTTATGCTGTCCATATTGAATCTGCTATGAACTAGAGTGAGTGTATTTTCTGTAGATGTTCCTTGTTGATATATAAATATTAAACTACATAATTCTTATGCCAGTTCACTCAGCCGTGGCAGAGAGCAATTTTGCTGCATTCAAACTATGGTGTTAGGGATATATTTATGCTGGAAGCTAGAAGTTGAGCCTAATATTAACAATGTGGAGTCATTTTCTATCTTTGGTATGCTTATATCTGGACACTTCCCCAAACTCCAGGCCTTATCTATTGTACATATTCATAAAAATTCTAGCTGGAGAATATTGCATTTGAATATGTTTAGAGTATCTGAGGAAAATACTATCAAATCTTGTTGTCTGAATTCCTACAACTCACTGATAGCGTCTGTTTTTTAGCATTCAGTGGAAACCTTTTCTAGTTTTCAGGTACATTGGTTGTTAGTTGAGAGCTTGTTTCTTTACCAGATGGCTTAAATATAAACTAAAAGAGTAAAAGTCTTATCTTTGCAAGTTTCCTTCTTTCAGAAATGTTTCCTATTTCCAACAGTTATTTTCTGACCCAAAAGATGTTACACACCAATGGACATAGAAGCAAAGGGTCAGAGGAAACAACATGCTGTAAGGGAAATATCCTCACTAAAATTAAAATGTATTGAAGAGAGTTTGAAGATTGTACATTACAGGTACCTTAAGGAATACTAGTTTAATCCTCGGCCTCTCCCTGACCGTCAGACTAGGGAAGAATATTAAAGTTACTCTTGACATGTTCGTTATGTTCTCCCACATGACCTTCAAATCATCAGGGCCATAGCACTTCCCCCCACCATTTTTTTCCTCCCCGTGCATTACCCATTTCAGTAAATGGTGATGTATTAATTATATGTTGCTCCGTAACAAATTATCCCTGTAGTCAATGACTGAAAACAACAAACATGTATTTCCTTCACAGTTTCCGTGAGTCAGGAATTTGGAAGCAGCTTGTCTGAGAGATTCTGGCTCAGGGTCTCTAATGAGGTTATACTCAGGATGTTGTCCAGGCCTATAGCAGCCAAAGACTTAGAGATGATGTCGAATCCCATTCCAGCATGGTCCACTGCTATTGCTTGCAAATTTGGAAAAAGCCTCAGGTCCTCTTTACGTGGAACTGCCTCAGGGCTGCTTTGTTACTCATATATATGTATGTGTGTGTGCATGTGTGTGTGTGTGTGTGTATATATATATATATATATATATATATATATATAAACTTTAAGTTCTGGGGTACATGTGCAGAACATGCAGATTTGTTACATAGGTATACACGTGCCATAGTGGTTTCCTGTGCTCATGAACCTGTCATCTACATTAGGTATTTCTCTTAATGCTATTCCTCCCTTAGCCCCCCACCCTGCAACAGGCTCCAGTGTGTGATGTTTCTCTCCCT
>CAUYLG010073966.1:0-41008 GCA_963573385.1 Cacajao melanocephalus | reverse complement strand
AGGTACACACATGGCAGTGTGATTTGCTGCTTTCCTCCCCTTCACCTATATCTGGCATTGCTTCCCATGCTATCTCTCCCCAACTCCCCACCTCCCACTGTCCCTATTTTTAAGGTCTACTATTTGTAAGAAACTGTATTTTAGCCACAGAGAATAGTGAGTAAAATAAGGATCTTGTCTACATTGCCTTCAGGATTTGCTTACAGAGATTATCCATGTTCTTATGTATCAATAGTATATGGAAGACACTGATTAATGCCATAAGAGAGGAGAAGGAGAGATTATTTTCAACAGGAAGGGAAGAAAGAAGATCACACTGGATTGTGATATGTCTAGAAGATTTCTCAAAGTCCTTTTGGGGATTGTTCCATCTTGGGGGTGACAGTGTCAAGGATAGATGTTGTAAGGACACGAAACATGTGGAACATATGACAACCCATAAAAGATAATTGTATAGATTTATGGATTAACATCATAAATATTGTTATGACAATCACCATTTAGAAAAGCAAAAGTCATTTTGACTATGTTCAAAATAAAATATATTTGCTTTAAAGTATATAATTTAAGATAATTTGTCAGTCAGCAGTGTGTAGATAAAATAATGATTCGTTTCAAAGATACTACTAAACTTCATTTTTCTAAGTAATTCTATAGAAGTTGAGCTAATATCCATAAGATTCAACTCCATTGTATGTGATTTAGAAGGAAATAGACTAATGAATAAAATGGTAAGTTCTGATCTAACAGATCTGGAACAGGTCAGGATTATCTGAATAGAGCTAAAGATGGGAGAAAAACTATGAGATCCCTGTGCCCTCATCACATGCATCCTGTTAAAAAAGATGCCTGGAGACCCTATTTTCCCAACATTCTTTTAGACAAAGGACTTAGTAACAACTCCAGTAGAGTCATCTTCTGGCCCAGGTAAGGTCACAACCATTCTGAGAAAAAAGAATACCCAGATAATCATAGTTTGCTCTGAAACCAGGGTGGCAGATGGAGTGATGGGGAGTTGGTGGCATATACATCTTCGTTCACAGCATCCAATGATTAGTGCTCAATTTGATTAAACTATGTGATTAAGCTATGGAAGAGTGACCTATATCAAGTTAGCCTAGTAGGTATTCTTCAATGAAGGATGAATTGGGAAGTGAGGAAATGGATGTAATAACTTTACATCTTTAAATGGGCATTGTAAAAAAAAAAAAAAAAAGACAGGGATAGGGATAAAATTTTGAAAAGAGGTTCAAAGTTTCAAGCCCTATTTGCAGGCTTAGAAGTCGGAGTCGGGAAACAAGGAGAAATTTAAGACGAAAAAGGGAGAGAGGAAGAATTAAGTGTTGACACAAGATGCCTGGGGAGATGGAAGAGGATGAAACCAAGAGGACAGAAATCGATTAAGGTTGGGCAGAAGGGTAGCTGCTGCTGCTACTTCTGAAGCAGGGGAGAAAGATGAGTGAAGGAAACAGCTTAGTGTAGAGATACAAAAGTAGAAGACTGATGGAATTGATTCTCCTGGCATCAAACACTAGGCTGTCTGCTTAAAGTTGGGCTGTAGAGTAGATTGGAGGATGGACATAAGGACCTAAGCAGAATAGTAAAGATTTTTGAGGCTGCTTTGATAAATGCAAAATCATCACTCAGAATCTGACAGAAGGATAGCCATGTAGAATTATTAAGTCCGGCTAAATTGAAAATAATAAATGTGGAACCAATGAGTTAATAAATATGTAAGTGCAAGATACTAGATTAAGTTCTGTTATATACTGGAAAAGCTTTAAAATGTTGTGGTCAGTGTAACTCAATTGAAGCTGGGCCTCCTTGTGGCTTCTCTCAGCATGGAGTTGTATTTACACGAAACTCAACATTGGCATCTAAATTAATATAAAACCAATTTAAAAGTTTATTCCTGACATGCAAATGAAAAAAATCCAAAGATAAATTATATATTATACAATATTTTAAAGAAATTATTTTAACTCTATATTTCCCAAAGAACCGTTCAGTATAGCATGAACACTACTTCTTAATGTAATTCTCCTTAAAATTATCTTCCTAAAGAGCATTGAGTTGCTGTTTATCTCTTTGACCTCTTCTCCCAAGATCTCCCTGATTGCTTCCTTTATAATGTAAATCAGTATGGTTTTACTATGTTTATTTCCTTACCTCCCTCTGTTCATTATCCCAGACTTGATGGATGCCCGAACCTCAAATGGTTTTTGTACCTTAGAAATGGGAATAGGGAGAGGGGGAATTTCTGTGAATATTCATGTTAACAGTTTTAGTTCCTACAAGATAAGAAAACAACAGTGCCAGTTATCAATTTGCTGACTCTTATCTCCAAATTCAACTTTTTTGTCAGCCCTCTGAAAATGCGTCTGGGCCCTTTAAATATTTCTTCTCTAACTCCTGGCACAATATTAAGCTTTGCAAGTG
The DNA here is from genome assembly GCA_963573385.1 of Cacajao melanocephalus. Taxonomy (NCBI): domain Eukaryota; kingdom Metazoa; phylum Chordata; class Mammalia; order Primates; family Pitheciidae; genus Cacajao; species Cacajao melanocephalus. The sequence continues at coordinate 38,569 of CAUYLG010073966.1, read as the reverse complement.
GGAGGTATTGGAGAGACGTTGCAGGAAGAAAGGGTTGGGTTTTGCTTCCTTGTCCTCATGTGCTTGCTTAGCCAGATTCTGCAATGTGGGTGTCTTCTCCACCATCCAGGTCCTGTAGTCTATGTGGCTTTCTCCAGCAGCAAGCTCTTACAGTGCACTGCAGCCAGCAGTGTTCAGTGGCCAGCAACTCTGCTGGCATCTCCTCAGGCAGTTTTGTGTGGAGTGCCTCAAGTGACATCTCTTATGAACAGCTTTCCCTGGCACCCTAGGGGGAACATTTCCAGCAAGTTCTATTGGCACCACAGCAACTTCACCATTCAGTGACCACACCCATGACTGCCTTCTCCAGTAAGGCCTTGCTCTCAGCCTTGCACGCTCTCTTTCAGGTCTAACAGCGGTGGCTGCTTCATATGTCTGCTATTTCTATGTTCTTTAGAATTATTTTTACTTTTCATTACATTATCCTCTATTACTTCAGTATGGTTATAGTTCATAATTATTTATGTTAAACTTTGCCTGTTCACATGACTATGTGGTTTCTCCCTTCATACTGGACTCAGACTGATTCAATCATAACTAGCAAAATATAAGAATTACTTCATAAAAAGTCATAATTTCCAAAGAGCCAACTGCTCTCATGTATGAGCATTGTATTTCACACAGGAAATGACTCAAGCACATCTGACCATTCTCTAACCAAATAATTTAGAAACAATGCTGGATGAATTTCATAACTAGATAGTTTCATTTTCCGAATCCAAACAACCCTTTTGCAACACTAGTAACTGAAACAAAAATTTGTATCTCCTATGAAAGACAATGTTACCGAACTTACTGTTTTTTTAAAAAAAAATGTATTTAATTTTCAGTTCCAGGGTACATGTGCAGGATGTGCAGGTTTGTTACATAGTTAAACGTGTGCCATGATGGTTTGCTGCACCTTTCAACCCATCACCTAGGTATTAAGCCCCCACATGCATTAGCTATTTATCTGGATGCTCTCCCTTACTTACCCCCCTGTTACTGAACTTCATCCCTGCTCCTGTTCAAAACATGCAGGTTACCATTGATAAAGGTAAAATAAAACCATAGAGGATATTGAATTCTCAAAACAAGATTAGTTGAAAGGGAACCAATGTTTACTAAATATACCATATGTGCCAGGCACTATCTTTGGTTTTGTACACAAATTATTCAGTTAAGAATTCCTTATTTTTACAAGACACATTATTGTTCCCTTTAGAACCCCAAAGCAAGCATTGATGCTCTTCTAAAGAATCACTGTATTGTGAGTTTGAGGACAGAAATCCCTTAAGGAGTGCTGACTTGACCAACATAGTCAATTATTTAAAACGTCACTTTTCTTTTATAAAATCTGCCTATTTACATGCAATATAGGTGTTTAGAATCTTATGACCTAAGTAAAAAATGGAGCTTATAAAAAGCAGGAAGAGTTTTTTATTTTTTTAAAGAAACCACCAGAACCCAAGTTGGTAAATGAATTTTTTTCTCTCTTGGGAGTTGTATTCACATTCAAGTTATGCTGAACTTCCTCACTAAGTCTTGAAATGTCTTCAGTTGTAAGCCCTTTAGAGCATTCTAATGACATATTAAGTAGATTGACGTATTGAATAGATAGACAGATAGATAGATGGAAAACTAACTACAGATAAAGATATTAATGTCAGTAGAGTGAGATATTACATTTGACCCTAGATATTAGTAATAGCATATCACCATTTCATTCACTGGGTTTGGCTCTAGATAACTTTTGTCTGTTTTCAAAAATGACATTAATCCAAAAGAGCAAATATTTGCTAGATGAAATAAATGAGAAAAAATATTGAAGAAAAAAATGCATATTGTACTCTGGGCCATTTCACAGGAAATATTCAAAAAAGTTTTGAGCAACAATGGCAATATTAGACTGTGAAATTTCTACTACACTTTTTAAAAAATTAATCACTAACATAAATTTACAATTGCTATATGAACATGCCTCTATTTGTGTCCATCCCAAATTGACCCCATATAGTTATTACTACTACCCTCCAGCATAACCTCTCAGGTCCTATCAAGTTAGATTTCTTACAGCTTCCCTCTACCCATAAAAATTTCTGCCAATCCAAAACCATGCAGTATTTCACAGCAAAGTCTCACTACCTCCAGTAAATCATCTCTGAGTAAGCCCCTATGTTAATCTTCTATTATTTTAGCTTCTCTCACACATCATGCTTTTAATCTGTACACACTGGCAAACATTTGTTACATATTACCTTAGACTTGTTTTCTAGTCATTGTGTGTATTTTTGCTTTATGTCTCCAATGGATCTAGTAGTCATTGCACTTATTTATCTATTCAATGTCATCTATTTTATATACCCTTTCTCCAGTGGATCTACTCACCATTTATTTATGTATCCATCTATTACACAAGAAACATGACATATAAAGAATATAAAGGTTAAGGAAGGACTCTGAATGGAAGTGACATTTTAGAGGGTGACCTGGAAAACAAGAAAAGGACCACTTAAAGGGTGGAGGGAAAAGGCTTCCCAGACAAAAACAACTACATAGGCCAAGTCCCACATGAAGAAAGCCTGGAATGTTCAACAAACTGCAAAAAGACCAGGGTAGCTAAAAAGTGATGAGTAGGGAGAACGACCTAAAATGAGGTTGGAAAAGAGGGCAGAGCCAGCTCAAACAGGGACCGTCAGTCTGGAGCTGGATTTCAGTCTGAAGACAATCAGAAGCCACTGGGGATTTTCATCAGGGGAGTGACAAGAATTGATGTATACTCCAGCTACTCTGACAAATTGGTTGAAAGGGATAAAATAGAGGCAGAGAGAGCAGTTAGATGGCACTAGGCAAGTCTACTGAGTGGGATAGGGCGAAGGAAATGGCATGGGCTAGACAAGAGGCATATTGGTAGTAGATTTGTTGATAGACGGGATATGAGAAAATCAAACAAAAGGAGAAATTGAGCATAAATCTTATAAAAGTACTGACCTACCCTTCAGATCTCAGTGAATTTGATATACACAATTAAGTTACATAAAGTACATGTTGGGAAAGCCAAGTGAGGACAGCAAGAGAAGGACAGCGATGCTGCAAAAAGGAGAGAATGAAGACCTTGGTGGACAGAAGACCTTGGTGGACATGAGACCCTGGTGGACGGAACAAAGACTTCAGTCACCTTAGTCACCATCTGAGTGACCACAGAAGATCACTTAACCTCTTAACGTCTGTTTCCTTCTCTGTGGGGCAGGACAGCAACATCAAGGGTATGGGCTCTGGAATCAAACTGCCTAGGTTTTTATTCCAGGTCTTTCACTTATTCTTTTAGACAAATTGCTAATCTTCACTCTCAGCCTTTAAAATGTGAGTAATAACAATACCTGTGTCTTGTGTTTATAGTTCAGGTTAAATGAAATAATATGACTAATGTACTTAGTGCCTGGTGCATAGTAAACACTCAATAAATGTGTATCACTAGCTGCTGTGAAATGGATTATTGGAAGGATTAAATGAGAAAATGTTTGCATAGTATAGAAAAATTATAGCTTGCCAGAAACTAAACTCCTTTGTTTTAAAGAGAGAGAGAGGGAAGCAGAGAGACAGAGAGAAACTGTTATTGTGCTAGAAATGCCCTAATGGGTGAATTTATTTTTTAAGATGAGACCTTCTCGTGACTCTACTGGGAATGAATCAAATAAATAGCTAAACTGTTTTGTGCAAAACAGGATCGTTTAGAAGGAGCTAGAGAAGAAGCAAGAAAATGATGGAGAAAGACAAAGTGCTTGGAATAGGAAGGAGCTGGAGCCCAAGTAGAAGAAATAACTAGTGGAAATCCCACCATCATTGTCCTAAAACACTAGTAAACCTACTACTTTCTTGGGTTGGTGTTATTTGGCATGAGTAGTAAGGGCTGTCTGGCAGGGCAATGTGGAAATGATGAAGGGAGAGCATGCACACACACAAATAAAGTGGATTTAGAGAATTCTGAATAACAAATATTGAACACAGAGTGTGACTGGCACAGAGGAAGCATTCAGTAAATATTAATTTTCTTTTCTGATTTGAGATATAAAATGTAATCTCTGACCTTGAGGAGTTAACGAATTGGTTGAGAGTTCAATGATTATAGGCATAAAATTATTAGAAAAAAATAAGCATACAACAACAGCATGGTATGCAAATTATAGGTGCTGTAGAGTTTATAAAAGTCAGGGATCAATCAAGAGAAGTTCTAGATTATTTGAGAAAAGATTCTGAATTATAATAAATAATTGAAATAATATCTTGCATATATGAGGTGTTAGATCCATATTTAATATAATTTAAAGGTAGGAAAAGAGAAGCATTTTCCAGAGGTACAGAGGGAGAAGGAAAAAGAAAGACTTTAACACGTTTTGCGTGTCTACTAGAATGCTATACTATATCCGGGCTTGACTGGTAACCAATATGAAGTTCTTCTTGAGCAGGGAAATGGCGTGTTTTAGAAAACATGGCCTACAAGGAGTTAACAGCCTAAATTAAAGATTGAAGAAAAAAATTGGACGGAAAAAGATCAAGGAAAAAGCTGGTTGCAGTCATTCTGGCTGAGGTTAACGAAAATCTGGATTTGGTCATTGGCAGTGGGAGGGGGAATGGGAGGAATGAGTGGTTCTGGATGATGTTCAAATTAAATCATGAGCTGGGGAAAGCAGGCTAGCATGACATTGATGGCAATAAATAAAATAAATATGAAAGTATAGCACAGTTGGTGATAGAAACAAATGCAAGCAATTTATTTGCATTACCTTATTTTTGCCCTAAATATGACTCATAGTTCTGCTTGGTCATCAATCAGTGCACATGTCATGTTCCTGGCATATGGAATAACTATTTTATTGTACCCAAAAACTTGCTCACTGGGCTCCAGCTATTTCATAGTCTATCCACACTGAGCCATGGCATATACAATTCTCTTGTCCTGAGGAAAATGTTTAAAGTGAGTCAGAATCTCTTTTGAATATGAATAGAGCAAACCTTTTTACTTCCCAGAGATTCTAGTTCCCCAGAAGAGTGACATATGAGTCTTGAGTACTTCCTATGCTCATTTGTACTCTATCAACCAGTGTAAACTAGTGTTATGGCCTAGGTCCTATCAAGATAGGTCTCTGTTATGAACTGAATTTTTTTTAATGCACTCCAAAGTTATATATTGAAGTCTTAACTCCCACTGTGATGGTATTTGGATATGGGGCCTTTGAGAGTTAATTAGGTTTAGATGAGATCATGAGGTGTGGCCCTTGCAAAAGAAGAAACCAGAGAGCTCCTCCTGCTCCCCCATCCCTCTACCTTGTGAGTAGGAAGGTGGCCATCTGCAGGCCCAGAAGAGAGCCCTCACCAGCACCTGACCGTGCTGACACCCTGATCTCAGACTTCCAGCCTCCAGAGGAGAAAATTAATTTCTGTTGTTCGGGCCACCGAGTCTATGGCATTTTGTATAACAGCCTGAACTAATAGAGTCTCTCCATAGCTAAGTGAGGAGCCCAAAAGTTTACCAATTTAGAAAGGCCAGGGAAATACGTTACTGAGAATGCTGCATAAGGAGAATGTCCATTATGTTGTGTTTTCCATTTCTGCTCTGCTATAGTCTGTAGCCTGAGATAAAAACTTAATCAGACTTTAAGATTATCCTGGACCAGCTCTGTCCAATAAAACTACAGTGGGATACACATAGCTAATTTAAAATTTTTCTGATAGCTACATTTTAAAAAGTCCCAAGAAGTAGGTAAACTTAAATTTAATAACTCATTTAACTCAATAAGTCAAAATATTATCTTCTAGACATGCTACTGATATAAAAATAATTAACAAGCTAGTTCACATTTTTTTCCCACTAAGTCTTTTTTTCTTTTTGAGATGGAGTCTCACTTTTGTTGCCCAGGCTGGAGTGTGATAGCGAGATCTCAGCTCATTGCAACCTCTGCCTCCTGGGTTCAAGAAATTCTCCTGCCTCAGCCTCCCAAGTAGCTGGGATTACAGACACCCACCATGGTGGCTAATTTTTGTAGTTTTTTTTTTTGTTTTTTGTTTTTGTTTTTTTTTTTAAGTAGAGATGGGGTTTCACCATGTTGGCCAGGCTGGTCTCAAACTCCTGACCTCAGGTGATCTGCCTGCCTCAGCCTTCCAAAGTGCTGGGATTATAGGCGTGAGCCACTATGCCCAGCCCCTACTAAGTCTTTTAAAATTATTGTGATGAGCTATTTACACGTATAGCACATCTCGATTTGGACATGCCACATTTCAAGTACTCAACAGACACATGTGGCTAGTGGCTACTGTACCACATAATGCAGTTCTAGACATTTTTTTTTTTTAAGAAAGACACAGACACCATGCGTTTAAATACAAAGTCCCAGTTTTCTTCTTGAGGATTATTACCTGGCTTTGAAGTCCTTTGTTTTTCTCTTAACTCTTTGAAGAATTCTCTTTCTGGTTGCGCCCATCTTTATATCACAAAACAATTAATTATGAGACTACATAATGGACACTGTGGTCCTGAAGTGGTTTGAAAGTATGTGTCCCCTGGCAGGGCACGGTGGCTCATGCCTGCACTTTGGGAGGCTGAGGAACTGTGAGGATAAAATTAATTTCTCAGCACTTTGGGAGGCCTAGGTGGGCAGATCACTTGAGGTCAGGAGTTCAAGACCAGCCTGGCTAACATGATGAAACCCTGTATCTACTAAAACTACAAAAATTAGTTGGGTGTGTGCACGTCTGTAGTGCCTATAATCCCAGGTACTCAGGAGGTTCAGGCAGAATAGCTTGGACCCAGGAGGCAGAGGTTGAAGTGAGACAAGATGGTACCATTGCACTCCAGCTTGGGCAACAAGAACAAAACTGCATCTCAAAAAAAAAAAAAAAAAAAATGTGTGTCTTCTAAAGATTCACATGTTGGAACCTAAAATCCAATGTGATAGTATTAAGAATGGTCTGTAGGAGGTGATCAGACTAGGAGGCCTCTGTCCTCATGAATGGAATTAGTGCCCTTATACAAAGGCTTAAGGGAGTGAGTTAGGCCCCTTTGGCCCTTCCACCTTTTGTCATATGAAGGCACAGCAAGAAGACCCTCACCGGACACCAAATGCCAGTGCCTTAATCTTGGACTCTGCATTCTTTGGAACTGTGAGAAATAAATTGCTATTGTTTATAAACTACCCAGTCTCAGGTATTTTGTTACAGCAAAGGAATGGACCAAAACACGTTCTTTGTGAGGATTCCCTCTTCAGGGCCAAGGCACCCATCTTCCTGGGGCTATAAATATGACTGCTGAGAGTTCACAGCCGCCTCTCTTGGTGGATATTGTCCTAGGCTGTAGGGAACTACCTCCCCTCAGGCTATGCCCTCTGGAGAGTAGACTGAAGCCAAATAATGACTGATGAGGGGCATAAGTCTATTTCATTTACTCCACTTGAGACAACTCTGAAGGGAGAGTCTAAATCCTGAAGTCTCTGAAGGGTTGGCTGAGGCCTCTTTTGCCACTGTACTACAGTTCAGCATTTCAATCTGCCCCATCCTGTTTCCTTCACATTTCTACAGGTGTCTCTTGTAAGAAAAACTCCCCCTTACTCCTTCCAAAAAAATAAACTGATTCTGCTTGCATCTCTTCATCTGAAAATCTGTTTCCAGGGAACTCGGTTTAAAAGAGACTGTAAAATAGTCTCTTTTTTACCAAGGCAAGATCATTAGCAGTGTTTGAGGTAAGAGAGGAAAGGCAGAACCAGGCCCTGACTCATTTTTATGTCTTATACTTCCCCACATGTGAGCAAGGCAAGGGCATACTCTAACCGTCTGGCTCTTCATTTCTGTTAATTTCCATTGCCTTTCTTTTCCTATATTTTTCCAAAAGATCAAAGTGACAACTGAGTAAAGGGTGTGGTCAAAACTGAGATTCAGAAACAGCATTGGGTTGAAGCATGAGAAACATATCCCCGAATAAAAAAGATATCAATGGCACAATATGGCAGCCCGTACATGTATTGACACCACTAGAATATGGTCTTTACTTTTCCTGGATCTCCAGGGCTGATCTGCATGGGTAGAGATGCAGAGCAGATCTGCCATTAACATTAGTAACTTCATCTTCTAATGAAATAATTGCCTTCATTTTCTTTCTTCATCCTCAGGGAAATTCCACCCTTCTAGCCTTTATATTTATAACTCCTGCTGGTGTCTGTGGGTCTCTGCTTTCCCAGAACACTCTCTTCACTGCTAGGCATCTGAAAGCCTTAGACTGGTAGTCTAGTCCAGACTGGTAGTCTTTTAACACTTTAAAAGATGGGGTGTGAGGAGATCAAATCCTCTTTGTCTTAAAACTTGGGCTTGTCTGCTACACAAAGTCCTGCCCATGGTAGTGGCAGTCACATAATAGGACAATAAATTAATGCCTGAACAGATTGTGAAATTCCACAGAGTCCACCTTCCTCGGCTTTCCTTTCTCCTGCCTACTGCTTCCTCCATCCTTCTTCACAACTCCCTCCCCTGTGACGCTTTCTTCTAGAGGATGAGTCTGGAGGAGGAGGCAGCATGAAAGGGAGAACTTGCTGCATCAGAGTTTGTGCCAATTGGAGGGAAAGCTCAATCCCTCAGCAGCCTGATGCTCCAGATGGCCCCATAGGCTTTGCAGAGCTCAGAGGCCCCCAGACAACTCCTTATCTACATCAGCTTAGCATTGCCACCAAAATTGATGTTATACCAAGTCATCCCCCAAAAGCATGGTAAATCACTTGTTAAAAAAAGAGTCCCACAATTTTGGCACATGAACCTCACAAGGATTTTTGGAGATTTCTAGCATTTCCAGAATTTAATCGAATAATTGTTCTTATAATTAATTATAGTACTCTGGTACTATTATATGTTTTTATAAAAACTACAAGTTGCTGAAAAGAAATCACAGTGGAACACAGTATTGATTAGATTATGCATTCATTCAAATTTCACTAATTAAAATGTCAAAAGGAATTAAACATGGAGTTCAACTAATTCTCACTTTACTAATCCATAAAACAGATACGTCTCATAAATAGCTGCTAATCTTTCCTCAGTTCTCAGGAAAAAAAATAACTGAATAGCTGCAGTAAAGTCTCCTATTACTAATTCTCCACATTACAATTTTTTTTTAAACCTGCAATTTATCTTGAAAGTAGCAGTAGCACAAGGATTAAATGACCATTTTTAGGTAACAATGGTTGAACTCTAATTGTTTAACAAAAAAAAGGAACTTGACTCTTTCCTGGTCACACCTGGAAGTGCTCCCTTTTGTTGTTGCCTAGGTTGGGCCACAGAGGGCCACAGGACAGCTCCATATCCTCTCTGTTCTTCATTAATTAACTCATTCATTCATTCATTCATTCACTCATTCAGGCTACAATATTGATTAAATAGTTATTTTATGCCAAGCATTGTTCCTCAGCTCTTGGGATATATGAGTGAACCAAACAAAAGTGATTGCTCTCATCGAGCTCCATGCAGGGAAAAGAGGCAATAAGCAATAAAAATAATAAATGTTATAAGATGTCGGATGGTGCTGAGTTCTATGGAGGGAAAAAGTAAGATCAGAAAAATTGGAAGCTAAGGGGAGCTGATTTTAAATGGGGAATTGGGCCTCATTTAGAAAGTAACATTTGAGCAAGGACTTAAGCCCATTTTGGTAATGTCTTTATTATTTTTTCATCCATAAATCTTATGTTCCTATCATTCTCTTTATCTTTCCCAATGCCTTCTACCAAACACTTAAGAAACATTATGTAAGTATGGGCTTAAAACTACACAAACCTTGAGTCAGGTCCGTTGATTTTTTCATGATAGCATCTGATTTATCTCTTGAAAACCTGAGGCCTGGCCTTACTCATGGTAACAGTAGGTGGATACCTGAATGATATGATGTAAGATGTGCTACACAAACTTCTGTCTCCTTCTTTCCTAGTCTCTTCACTGCCTTAAAATCTACTTCCTGAAATAGTTACATAACCTTCCCATCAGCCAGCCATGCTGCCTGAACTCACCACCGTTAAGATACTCATTATTTTACATTAAAGCATGGCATTTTTAGGGATTTTCTTTTAAAATTCAAACTTGCCATGGGAATAAGACTGTAAAAAAATCATTTAAGCTCATGAAAGAAAAAGACTGCATCTGTGGCATGGCTGGCAGGTTTGTGGAGAGAGGACCCCAGGCTCCCACTGATGGGTCAGGAGCCAAACTAGATGACAGGGAGTCCAAGAAGTCCAGAGGGGAGACCAGGCAAGGACTGGAAGGTCTTATACTTGGCCTGGTATTTTTTACTTACACAAAGAAATATGTTCTGTAATTTTCTTGATCAGCTGGTCCTCTTATCTAATTTTATCTTCTCACTGGGATATCATAATTTTGACTTCTGATGAAATAGCACACCAAGGAAGGGGTATGGTTGGAGTAGAGTCATCTGCCTCAGCAGGAAGAAATGTTTTATCTCAAAAATAGCTTAGAATTTCTGGACAGGGTGACAATAAAGAGAAGACCAACTTTTAGTGAGATTTTACTACTATTTGCAAATATACTGTAGACATTGTACCACTTTTCTTACCTACTTCCAGGGCAGACCATGGCACCAAGCCCCACCTTGGTACTCATGGCTCTGAGACATGTATTTCCAGAGTTTCCACTATGTACACAGCTACATAAATATTTCCTTCTCACCCTCCACAAAAATAAAGTCATATTAGATATACTAAGCATGGATTGTAGACATTTTCTATGTCAACAAATTTATACCTGCATCATTCATTTTTATGTGTTACATAATTTATTTGTCTGATTTTGTCTGGATGAATTCCTAAACAGTTTTAATTTCTGGATATTATAAATGGGGTTTCAACACATATTCTTGAATTTGCATCTTTGTACACTTATCCAATGTTAATCTTAAAACATATTCCTAGAGGTAGATTTGCTATACCAAAAAATATGCATAATTTTGACAATTACTCCTAAATTTCCCTCTAGAAAGTTTTCAGTCCTTCTTCTACCACCAGCTGAGTATGAGTGTCAGCTTCTCTATAGCCTTGCTACCACTGTGATTCTCCAGTATTTTTAATCTCTGATAATCCAAATTAAAATGATCCTATTTTGATATTTTATTTTTCATTTCTTGATTCCTGGTAATGCTTAGCATCTTTATTTTTATATTTTCACCTTTTTTGAATGTGTGGATTTGCCTGCATGAACTGCCTGCTTTTGTCCTTTACCCATTTTTTTTTTATTGCACCATGGAGCAAATATTCCAGAAAAGGGAAAAAGATGCCAAGCACAAATTTCATCTATTGTATGAGACTATTTAGGAATAGACCTAACGCCCATCACATGAGTTTGTAGACATATTTTTGAACTTCTGAAATTACATTAAAAAAATCATATGGCTTCTATATTTCTGTGAATATAAGTATTTCCCTTCCTACAATGTGTCCTCAACACCATTTGGTGATGACATGTCAGGGACTGTTATGTATACCTCCATTGCTTATTCTGGTCTTCACAGGAGAGATCTCTTCACTATCTGCTTTGGGAGATAAGGACGTAAGCTTTCCTGCCCTCTGTCTACCTTATCTACCTTTCTTCACTCTCTTTCACTTCCCAACTTTGGTTACATGTACATTTATTTTTATACTTGTTAAGGTTGATAATTCCTCTGACTATAAAGGTCTTAGTGAATTCTAAAAATTTAAAATAAATAAACAGTTTAAATTACCATGACTACTTAACCATTACTCTTGAGCTAACTGGTTCGGTAGAATCATATTTCTTTCTCTGTGGCACCAATTCCCATGGTTTTCAGTGGAGAAGGTACATAGAGATTCTGCTTTTACAGTCCACCTAGTGCCTCCAAACATATTGTGAATACCAGGAATCTTGGTTCCAAATGGTATGAAAAACAATCCAAACTTAGAAGAAAATTGGTGCCACAGAGAAAGAAAATAGATCTGACTTCAGAAGTGGCTGGAGATAGGAAGTCACATAACGTTCGTTGTTAGCATCTGATCTCTTCATTTGCTTTCTAAGTGATGACTCTAGTAATTTACTTCTTTATTTTGCTGAAATACACCCTTGAGTGCCTTTCTACAAAAGAATGCTTGGAGTATAAACTCTGAATTATCACACATCTGAAAATACCTTTATTTTGTCCTCATATTTGCCAGTGTCTTAGCTAAGCAGATTCTAGTTTGATTAGCATTTTATTTCAGAACTTTGAAAAAATAGATCCATTGTTTTGCAGCATCTGATTGGCAATGACAAGTGTGTGGTCAGTCCAATTCTTGCTTCTTTCACATGATACTTATTTTTTTTTTGAAAGAATATAATATTTTCTCTCTATAATCAATATTAGAAAATTTCACAATTATGTGTAGGTCTTTTCTTGTATTTTGTGATGGACATTTTGTGGGCCCTAAAAATCGCATTTTCTTTTACAGTTTGGGGAAATTCTCTTGCATTCATTCTGTAATAACCTTTTTTCCTTTGCCTTCTTTGTCCTTTATTCCTCAAACTTCCTTGAGTTTATAATTTATGTCTCCTAATTTTCCATCATATTATCTAAATTTGTCTCTCTGTTCTGAGAGGCTTCCTAAATTTTATTTCACAAAACCTATTTTGATTTAAATAAATTTTGGTGATCATATTTTTAATATATTAGAGCATATTCATCAAGCTTCTTGAGAGAAATAAACTAATGGGAGATAGATTGGTAGGTAGGTAGGTAGATAGATAGGTAGATAGATAGATAGATAGATGATAGAAAGATAGATAGATAGATGATAGATAAAGAGGAGACTTATTATGGTTGGCTTATGCAATTATAGAGGTTAAAAGCAGGGAGGGTATAAGTTTCAAAATCAGAAGGTCTGAGAACCAGGATCCTAGGGCAGGACAAGATAGATGTTCCAGCTCAAGAAGAGAGAGAGAGAGAATCACCTTTCCTTTGTCCTTTTGTTCTATCTAGACCTTTAACAGATTGAATGATTTCCACCACGTGGTAAGGACTGATCTTCTTTTCTCAATGCTGATTCAAATCCTAATTTCTTCCAGGAACACCCTCAAAGACACACTCAGAAAAAAATATTTTACCTGCTATCTGGGCATTCCTTATCCCAGCAAGTTGACACATAAACTTATCTATCACAAAGAGTTTTTTTGAATGTTACATTTTTTTTAGCTTCATCTCTAAGTTGTGGCAATATCTTGTTGAATCTCAAGATACTGAGAATGCTAATTCAAACTTTTGAAAAAGGCTTCTGTTCCCAGAATTATCACTATGGTCATTTAAAAAATTTATTCATCTTGCTTAAAAAAATTTTTTTTCATGTTTTAGGGTTTGATTCATTTTCTTTTTTAAAAAATATTATTCTTGTCTACTGATTCTTATTTTCGTAGCAAATTAAGAGTGAGGTGGGAGGCCTGGCATGGTGGCTCATGCCTGTAATCCCAGCACTTTGGGAGGCAGAGGCGGGTGGATCAAGGGGTCAAGAGATCGAGACCATCCTGGCCAACACGGTGAGACCCTGTCTCTACTAAAAATCCAAAAATTAACTGGGCGTGGTGGCCTGTGCCTGAATCCCAGCTACTCAGGAGGCTGAGGCAGGAGAATTGCTTGAACCAGGGAGTCGGAGGTTGCAGTGAGCCGAGCTTGCGCCACCACACTCCAGCCTGGAGACAGAGTGGGACTCTGTCTCAGCAGCAACAACAACAAAAGATTGAGGTGACAATGGAGAGATCCTGGTATATAGTTGGTAGGTTTAAGGATAAAGGCAGAAAACCATTGAACTGGAGGACTGGATTGACTTTGGTGTGCTGACTCCCATCCATATTCCTGGGATAAATAAGTAGCTGCAGATTTTTATTTTATTTTATTTTTTTCTGCACCCAGAGGTGAAGAATCCATGTGTAGATTTCCAACCAGTCCTCTTTTTTCAGCCCCATCTCCCTTTCTTACCCTCAGTGGTAAATGCCATCTCAAATATGGAACTGTTTCATGCTTCTGCCAAGCAAAATGATTCCTTTCTGGGTGTAGTCCAGGCAATTGCTATTTCTGTTCTGCTTTATCCATTGATGATACTTCTCCAGTCTCTTCATGTCATGTCTGTATCCTTTTCCTCCTTTGCAATCAGTTTAATGGAATTTCCAAAGGCAATGTATATGTTCAGTTTGGCATCTTAAACTGGAAATCTCTCCATCTGTTTTATAAAGAATTGGGACAATTTCTCCCCTGCCCTTAATTATAGCCATAATTTGCAGCGAATTAAGTTCCCAGGTGATTATCCCAAAGGATATCTTAGCCTCTCACTGCTTTGCCAACTATATCTCTAAGGACCTTCACTTCTTCTATCTTAGCTACTCACTTCTGTGACCATACCTTAGGCTTTATTGTAACTTGAACTGAAATCTTAAATACAACCTGCTGCTATCTCGAAAAAAAAAAAACCTCTTTTATTTCCCACCTTATTGCTAGTTACTACTACTACTCATACTTTGAACTTACCAAAATGTACCGTTTATTAGCCCATGTATTTTTCCTTTCGTCTCCAACTCCTCCCAGTTCCAGCTGGGTTATACATCCCAATCACTGTACCAATAAATACCCTTTTAACAGCGCCCTAAACATGAACCAATCAAATTGTGTTATATAATGTGAGACTATCTGGGTTTATCCCATCCCTACCAACCATAAGTTGTGAGACTTTGGGGAAGTTATTTAAATTTTCTGTGCTTCCATGCCCTCATCTGTAAAAGGAGGATAATAATAGTATGAATGTTCTGGGGATGAAAGGAGATAGTACATGCAAAGTGCCGAGAAAAACTTCATGATCAATAAAAGTGTTCATTAGAGATTAACTACTAGTTGCAATATTCTCTACCTAAAAGTGCTAATGAAATAACAATATGTGTTAATAAGTTATCTTAAAGTCTATAGGTGCTTACACATTCTATTTATACTATTCAAACAGTCTTTTTGTTGGTTACCCACTTCTAAAGATATGTAATATTTCAATTTTTAAAGGACAGTGAAGCACTGATTTATCTTCTGAGTCTTTGTGTCCTCAGCACTCAAAGAAATGGGTTGTGTCTCTGTTCTGTTTCTTTTCTAATCCCATTTTGATAGTTAACCCTTTGGGTCTCCAAAGAGAACTTGCCCTAATTACGATAGGATAATAAAACACTGACATCTAATTCTAACATTGATGAAGGTAGTAGGTACAAATTACAAACTGGGAGGCATGTGGCTTTATATTCTTCCTTATGTAACAGTTGTGGTTTTAGAAAAGAGATCAGATTCAAAAAATAGTTTGAGCTATATCGTTTCTCACTGGTGCTATATTATGCCACTTCTTCCAGATCTATAACTATGTGATAGTTATTTTGAGCTTTGAAGACCTCAGGACTCTTCCTAGCTTGGAACTCAAAAATCTCTTTGGATAATGGGCATGTTGACGAATCCTTTCATTTAAGCAAGTCCGTGGAGGAAAAGATTTTAACCCATGCACTATATAAGTAATTATCTCATTACTAGACTCCAATTTGAAAAAAACTTGAAACAAATTAATATATTGAACACAGTCTTTGTAGCATGAAACTGTGTTCTTTTGAGATATGTGTAACAAAGTACTCTGAGGATCTGAAGATCATTAATATTTTAGCTTTAATTATTTTACCTTCACATCCCTAAGGTGTCCCCCAATAGCAAATCAGTGAAATGTCAATTATAATTTTTTTAAAAAATATTTATCATTTTGGAATAAAACTTGAGAAAGTATCACAAAGAAGCAATGTAAGATAGTAACACCAGGTCCTGTTAAAATCCTGGGCAAGTTATCTGTTTTTTCTGGGCTGTTTCTTAATCAGCAAAATGAGTTTTGGTATGGATCATATGAAGTAATGTATTAAATCACTTTGTAGATAACAGTGAACAATAAATGTGTACTGAATTTGAGGAATCAAATGGGTAGGATGTTAGGAGCTTTTGCTTTCTAGAAGCAGATCTTTACTTTAAAGAATGTAAAATCAGGCTTCTGTTTACTGCACTTGTACCCTTATTCTCCTAACTTGTAACTTGTCCTTAAATAATTTGCCATGCCTTTTGGTTAATCAACATATCTCTCTTTCATCTCCCCCCCCTTAAATAAAAGTATAACATCCTCATGCTTTCAGCATGGTCTTACCTTCAGACTTCAAGAATATATCCCTGAATGTGTTTTTCCAGGAAAACATATAAATCAAAATCATTTTTTTTGCAGACATACATTGGCTTCTAATAAATAGTTCTAGTAAGCTCTCCTCCTTATAACCTAAGGATTTATGTTATAGCTCACTTATCCAGTGGGCTTACCAGAATGTAATCATTTCCCAAAGTCAACCTTACAAGGTCTCTCTCTGGAACGAACTCAGTTGATGAGCCTCTACTCTCCTAATTGTTGTCCTTACATTTTGACATGCCAACATCATCCTTTCTGATTTTATAGCATTTTGATAGATTCAGAGTTGCCTTCTGAGAAAAGTCTCAGTCCTAAAAAAGGTTAGACTTGACCTAAAGATTACATTCATCTGGTATATGTCCTTTCCGGTCCTCCTCCCAGGTCCATGCAGAAATCACCAACCAGTGAGAAAACTCTTTCTATCGAACACAAGCTCAGCTTCAGGCTATTTCTGAGCAAGAGAATTAGGAAGCTGAAGGAAGCAAGTATGTAAGAATGTACCTGCCATACTTGTACTAGAATGTAAGTTCCTTAAGGACACAGACTGTGTCTGATTCATTTTTGTTTTCTCAACAAATGTAAAAGTAGGAATAAGAGTTAGTTTCCTACATGTTTTTAAAAAGTTAGCAAAAGCATTTTCATTTTGACTCCAAAACTTAAAAAAAAAGCTCATAAAGATGTTATAATATTTTAAAAATCCAAATTTTATGAGAGTTCTTGTCTGGATGAAAATTAGAACACATTCACATTATCTCAAATGAATGAACATGTGTGACTCTATAAAAACAATACCTCCCTAAACTATAAAATCAGATGGAAAAACTTGACATCTTTATTTCTGCAGTCTAAGTTTTCTTAAAACAGTTCAAACTAGTAAGAATTTTCCAGAAGTTACAGCTTGACCTACCCAACCTTTCAAGGAAAAAACAGAAAAACTTAAAAGACATTGTTTCACTCTCATCATTTTCCCCCCTTACTAAGTTTCAACTTAAATGTGTGTTAAATCACCCCAACTTCTTCATAGAGCCTATTAAATGAGTATCTTGTGGCCACATGCAGCCATAGAATCCTAAGTGGTGCTCAGACCAATCACATGTCAGTGCATTCTTAATTGCTAGAACTAATATGCTCTCAGCATGGTCTTTTAATTATACCCTAATCATTTATTACAGTTTGTTTCTCTCTACAATGTAAAGTCTTGGTAATCACCCACTAAAAATTACCTGTGTATTCTGGGGCTTTGGCAGGTTAGGACAGAACTTCTGAGAACACACTGTGTTCCAGAGAAGGCAATCAATCTGAGAGGACTTACACAGAAACAGTGCATTCAGGACCTGGCTGGTGGCTTTTATCTCAGATCTGAGTGTTGCTCAATCACTTGGAGATACCTGCAAGTGTATAGCAACCCTTGCATACTACTCTCACTGATTACTTCAGTTTGTAAAGAAGTGACTCCACCAACAGCAAAGGACAGGGCCCAGCCCCAAGCCACCAGGAATACAGTTCTTTGCCAGTAAGTGTCTAATGATTCATTTTCCTCAACAGAATTTTCATAAGGCTGGAATTCAGGGAGGGATGTCTGGAGAATGTCTGAAAGGAAGTTCACAAGCCACTGTCCCACTCTTTGCTGGAGAAAATGTCCCATGGTAGCCAGACAAGTTGACTAAGGCAAACAGAAACATGTTTTGGTAACATTTCCCCATTACCTTTCATATACAATCCAAGAAAGGTTGCCATGAAGTGTTTTAAGGGGGTTGGGAACATTACAAATTTCCAAAAAAGAAAACCATTAGTGGAAAAATTATGGACACAGTAGATTTAACAACTGTGTTTACGTGGAATCACAAAAATCTATCCAAGTGAATTGCATTAAAACAGACAGAACACTCCAAGAAACTGTTGTATGTGTATTTTTTTTTAATTCAGTCAACCATTTTACTAATCTGTCAAGATGACCAATTTCTTTGGAATTATGTAGAGTTAGCCAAAATGAAATTGTACATAAGATTTACTTCTCTTTTCAGATGCTTTTTAATTTATTTTTAAATCTTTATAATTACTAAATGTTCCCTCTCTCAGAAGATATTCTGAGAGGAAAGCAAAAATACCACTCTTGTAAAGCCATTTCCATTCTTCCAAAGGTCTGCTGGTAAATTATTCTTACTGATCTTTCCATCTTTCTAGCCTGTGCATACACACCTAACCCATACTAAATTTCACCAGATGGCATTTTATTTCTTTAAAGTAAAGCAGCCGTGGGTTTAGACAGTTGAATTTTTAAACTTCTGTATTTACTGAAAGTGCATATGGTGCTATATGGACAAAGAAATTGTGCTGAAAGAAAAACATTTCTGTCTGCAATACCTCATAATCTTCCAGAGGAAAAAAAAGTGCAGTTATATGGTACATTTCTCATAAAATCTTATGTGGCTTCAATGTTCTTCCTCTGT
Source organism: Cacajao melanocephalus (assembly GCA_963573385.1). Classification (NCBI taxonomy): domain Eukaryota; kingdom Metazoa; phylum Chordata; class Mammalia; order Primates; family Pitheciidae; genus Cacajao; species Cacajao melanocephalus. The sequence continues at coordinate 19,848 of CAUYLG010073966.1, read as the reverse complement.
TAAAAATTAGATATATGTTTAATGTACAGACCTGCAAGTTTCATTATTTTAAATTCATCTTTTAGTTGCAAATAAAAATGTTATACAAAACCCAATGACTTGCTAAGCGATCCCTGAGTGATTTCTAGAAGAAAATGAAACATAACCCTGAACTTGCAAAGGAAAAAAAAGAAAGAAAGAAAAAAGAAAAACCTCTGTATGTCAACGTAAGCAGATGTTGGTGTAGAATTTACAAGGATGAGAAGGCTATAAAACCTCCCTTGAGCCACTCACAGTTCATTTGAGGGCCAAGAACGCCCCCAAAATCTGTTTCTAATTTTACAGAAATCTTTTGAAACTTGGCACGGTATTCAAAAGTCCGTGGAAAGAAAAAACCCTTGTCCTGACTTCAGCTTCCAACTGCAAAGACAGACTTGGTGCTTTTCAACGGTTTTCACAGATCCAGTGACCCACACTCTGAAGACAGAATTAGCAAACTTTCAAAAACATCTGGAAAAATGAAGGTTAGTATAAGCAAACACAGGTATTGCTTAAAAATGAGGGTTGGCTGGATTGAATGTAATCAGAGTTTTCTACTGTTTAGAAGGTAAGGATTTGTACATAAGTATTTACTTCCTGAATGGGTTGGGATTGGAAAATTGCTCTAAATATATTGTAGAAACATTTTTCCCTGCAGAGCTGGAAGAATTCCAGCAATTATAGCCAGATCAGTGGAAGACAATCAAAAGCTTTGTGGGGTGAGAGAAATAGGATTTAAGTGTAAACAAAATCTTGCCATTTCTACTATTTAGCAGGAACCGTGTGTATGCCTAATTCTCTTTATTTTATGTAGACTTGGGTAAAAATTGTATCTGGAGTTGCCACCTCTGCTGTGCTTGCTTTATTGGTGATGTGCATTGTCTTACGTCCTTCAAGAGGTAAGAACTTTCTCTGATTTGCTCTTTCTGCCTAGAATAGCTTGGAAAATGTACTAATGCAAGATCACAAGTGGTTGAACATTTCCTAAGTGCTTATGTTCCAAAGTAAGTCTGTTATTTCTAAGAAGACATATAAGCTCACAGATATGTTGTTGTGCAAGACCAGAAATACTGAGGAATTTAAGGCACGGGTAGGAAGAGATTTACAGTGTTATTTCAGCAATAGAAAAACCTAAGAACTATGCTGCATCACCCCCACAACCCCCAAAAATATATGCTAAATACAAGCTTTGACAGGCCTTTAGAGACAACATTTTTAACTAGCATTGCTTTTCATTATTAGGTTTGTCTCATTGAAAGTAAAAATAGGTAAGAATGGAAAAGTTAAAACAGAATCTATGGACTTTTTTTATTACTAAATAGTCTTTCCAAAAATTTAGGGAGGAAGTTGAGAATACAGCTCTCAGGAATAGCTGTATAGAAAAAGCGAAGTTGTTGTTTTAGATAGTAGCACTGCACATCAAATTAGAAAACTAAACATTGTTAAGCAAGCATTATGATCAGTGATAAATTGAATCCTTTTACAAAAAGGCTTAGACTAATATTGATCTGACTTTGTTAGCACTGTGGGCTGATGTCAGAGGTAGTTTAAATATGAAGTAGGACTATGTTGATAGATAACCCAGTGATATTAGGGGAATAGCTTTTTATAAAAATATTTATGAAGAGAAACTCAACTTTCTGAAATGGAAAAAAATCTAATAATAACAGATTTTATGTATTTGGGTCTAGGAAAAAGGGAAAAGTTTATATTAATAAATACTGAAAGTTTATGATAACAAATGTGGGAAATATCTTTGGTTAAAAGTTAATTGATAGTAAAGGAAAATCAATAAAATAACTTCAGCTAAAGAATGTATGAGACCTGAATGACTGTTGCTATTAAAAAGGAAATGTGGAAAAATGTTTTGGAAAATTGAAAATAATCAGGAGATTTTCACAGAACTACAACATGGAATAGGTTAACCCATAAGATGAATTCAGCTTATATCTTCAGTGTTAATTTCAGACTTTGTTCCTGTTCTCTGCCAGCACAACATTGTTCTTAGGCTGTTGAGAGGTGTGTGTGTCCATATCTTTCATAAATTTTCATGTTAATATTGTTTTCAGACCCTCAACCCAGTGGTCTTGGGACCACATTTCCCTCATACCAGCAGTTGTCAGGTGATGGATTAGGTCATATTGATCTTTTGAATGTTAATTCAGTAAAAATTAGCTCCTGATTTTTAAAGAAACTCAACCTTGAAATTGATACTTTGCACTCTCAGAAATAAATGTTCTTGGAGCAAAAGTTTGTTAATTTTATTGGGCACCTGCCTCCATGTCCAGAGGGAAGGATGGATTTCACTATGGAATTCAAACTATAATTTCTAATAAGAAATATATTATATTTACAAATAATATATAGAAATACACATATACCAATATTTGTGTAATCACATATAATCTCTATCCCTACCCTCTTTCCAAGTTTAGGTATGAATAGCTTACATATAAATATATGTTGTAAACTATATACAGTGTAAAAGTCCTATGTAATTTATAACATAATTTTCTATTTTCAACTAACAGGAAAATTCTGAGAATAAAGTGATTTCTTGATAGGGTGAAATAATCAAATTAAACTCGAGTACTCAATGAAATTTGAATACTCATTCAGAAATAGAAAAATCATAAATAAGGTGAGAACTATTGTTTTTGGTCCATTATCTCATTCTTTTTCTGTTTGAAATTTGCTGAATAACTTCTTAGAATGTCAGCTAAAGAGCTTGTGAATGGCATTAGTCATTCCTCTACTTTCCTGAGCAGGACTCAGGGAAGTCAGTGCCACGGGCAGCCCTGAAGTTAGGGGTGGTGCCTCCCTTCTAACTTTGCTCCTTTCTTCTCACACCTCACTCCTCAATTATCTCCCCTCTGGAGTGTCAGGTCCAGTCCTCACTCTCACATCTGCCCAGTGCCTATGATAATAGGATCTGAGGTGGTAAGGCAGGAAAAGGAGGGAGGAAGGGGAAAAAAGAACAGAGAATTCAAAGCCAAGGGAGCTCCTACTTAGCCTCCTTCTCACACTTCATCAGAAATCCCATTACCTCACATTTGCCTTAGGAGCCCTCGTATCATCAGCCCAGGATTTTATGTACCAGTATATGAACAGTCTTCTTCTGAAAAACTTAAAGCCACACTTAAGAAACATTCATTCATTCATTTTCATATTAGTGCATTAATACCACTAACTCCTTGCCTATCATCATGCCAGTTGCTATGGATATGGAGGTACAGCAGTCTATCCCTCTGCAAGTTGGGGAGTAAGAATCCAATGCTTTCTGAACCCAAAGATGCATGGTCAACAACACAAATACCAGAGAAGGATTTCTGTTATTTCCCACCAAGTCTAAAGGAAAGAAAAAAAGAGAAAGGCTTTTCCATCCCAGGAGAACTAGCCTCAGGATTAAAAAGATTTAGGAATAATTAAACTGGATTGTAGGAACAAATGTAAAAGTGTAGTAGTGAAATGAGAAAAATCCATTTAGCTCACTTACAAAATATTAACTATAAGGAAAAATTTTTTTTGAAACTTGTAAAATATCCCCTTTTGGGTTTTGCCAAAGTGGGAAACACACATGAGTTTCTGCCCCTTACTCCCAGGTTGTCCTTGCCTTTGGCTTATACCCCTTCAACTGACTTCTTTCCTCTCTCCTACCACTATTCCCTTTTTCTTTTGAAGTTCTTCTTCACAAGCATCACCCCTCTTCTTGTGTGAATATGCAACAAGCCTGAGAGTAGAAACTAAGCTCTTTTACTTCCCCTTATTTTTGTTGACCCCAATGACAAGCATACAGACTTTCTTGTTTTAAGAGATTTAACAGAGGTGACAGAAGTGAAAAACTAGAAATGGAAAGGTACAGAAGTTGCAGAATTTTGCAACTAAATTCTACATGAACTTGCTTCATGATTTACATTTTCTGAATTCCTGGACCATTCCTCCTTGGCTTACAGAAAGAAATTGTAGGAGCTATTTGATCTCATCTCAGATTCTATTGAGTGTGGAGGTCAATACAATCTCTTTTTTCCTCTCACTCAGCCTTATTCTCCATTTCTCCACTCTTAACTTCTTATATCTTTCTTCTTTTGTTTTGTTCCCCACATGGTGATGAACAAATACTCAATAAGTGTTAGCTGCTATTTTTCTAAAATTTCTAACATGTAGTAAATACTTCAGAAATGATAGCATTCTGTGTCTGTGTTCTCCATTGTTGAGAATATATACACATACACTCAACAACAGTAATTTCGCCCTTCTATGTGATGTATTTCAATTTCAAAAATGTCTTAATTCTGAGAGTAGGGAGTCTTTATACCAGAATATCATCCCTGTTCCTCTTATCCCCCACTTTTTTCCCCCAAAACACAACAAATGTTTCAGAAACTTTTGTGTCTGAGGCACTCATACAGAACATTGATGGCTATAGAGAAAAAGCAAAACAAAAGAAAAGAAGAAAGATATAAGAAGTTAAGAGTGGAGAAATGGAGACTAAGGCTGAGTGAGAGCAAAAAAGAGAAGGGTGGGTGGGTGTGTTGGCTTATGGCTGTAATCCTAGCACTTTGGGAAGCCAAGGCAGGAGGATTGCTTGAGCCCAGGAGTTTGAGACCAGGCTGGGCAACATGGTGAAACCCTTTCTCTATAAAGAAAAAAAAATACAAAAATTAGCTGGACATGGTGGTATGCACCTGTAGTCTCAGCTATTTAAGAGGATGAGTATCAGGAAAGTGTTTGGGAAATTCAGGAAACCAAAAGGAAACTGATAGAGCTATGAGGCCAAAATTATGTAAACAAATGAACAAGGAGAATACATATATACACATGTAATTGTGATTCTACATATATACACATATATAATATGTCATGATTATTTAGGTGAGTACTGCCTTTTATAATGCATTGAAGAAAATATTTGAAGGTCACAGACAATTTGGTTAGAACAGAGATCGATATTTTCAAAGAAGAAATATCATTTGGAAAGTCTGAATTTTAGGCAGAAATCCATCGTTGTTGTTATTAGTAGTAGTAGTAGTATATTACTACTATAATTTCAACAATCATTTTTGATAAAATAAGATATACGTGAGATAAAATCATCTTCAAAGGAGACATAAATATGTAAGTTGTAAGGTTAAAATTCCTCCCAGGACACACCGAGCATGGTGGCTCACACCTGTAATCCTAGCAGTTTGGGAGACCAAGGTGGGCAGATCATGAGGTCAGAAGTTCGAGACCAGTCTGGCTAATATGGTGAAACCCCGTCTCCACTAAAAATACAAAAATTAGTCTGGAGTGGTGGCGCATGCCTGTAATCTCAGCTGCTCGGGAGACTGAGGCAGGAGACTCACTTGAACCTGGGAGACGGAGTTTGCAGTGAGTCGAGATTGTGCCAGTGTACTCCAGCCTGGACAACAGAACGAGACTCCAACTCAAAAAAAAAAAAAAAAATTCTAGGACCAACATTCGGTCTATGAAACAGATTCTGTCAAACATCTTAAGAGTTTTAAGCTTATTTTTTCACTATTCTTATGAAAAATATATGTGGAAGTCTAAAAGGTTAAGAAAAAGTTTCAGAAAGTTCATGAATATAAAAGAGCTTTTTAATCAAGATAAAGAAATCAAATTTGCAGTTTATACTTATCTAATTTGCATGTGAATTTCAAAATCACAGATGAATCTTGACAAATTCTCTTTGATTTTTTCCAAATTCTAAGTAATTTAAAAAGAAATCCAAATCCTTGTATATTTCTGATAATGGAGAGGAGTTTACCTGTCTCATATTTCCAAAGCAAATTGAGTTACAACTTCAATGAGAATATCCAGTCATAGATATACCTTGAAAAACGTATTCAAAAGTTTGACCCAGAGGTGTGGAATATCAAGACTGAAAGTTCTTAAGAAACAGAGACAGTCAAATTGAGCCTTAAATATATAGCAATAACTAATACAGTAGGCATGGAATAAAATGATCCTCTCATAGGACAGTTAATTAATTACAAATCAGTCTCTTTTTATTTCTCAATATATAGAGAGTCAAGAACTTATTTTTCATTTCCAGTATACTTTTGAATTGACTAAAGTTATGCAATAAAAAACAGAATAATTTATAATATTTGTTAACATTAATTCCCATTAACAATAAAAGCAGGATTGTTTAGTATCTAAGTTAAATTTTAAATACAGGTTATGATTTATACTTGGTGGAAAAGCAGATATGTTAGGACTTTTTAAGGAACAGGATATGACAATTGTATGTTAAAAGAAAAAAAACAGATAACTGGTCGGGTGCGGTGGTAATCCCTGTACTTTTGGAAGCCAAGGCAGAGGATCACTTGAGGCCAGGAGTTTGAGACCAGCCTAGCCAACATAGAGAAACTCCATTCCTACAAAAACACAAAAATTAGCAGTGGTGGCACATGCCCGTAATCTCTGCTACTCACGAGGCTGAGGCAGAAGAATCGCTTGAACCTGGGAGTCTGAGGTTTCAGTAAGCTGAGATTGTGCCATTGTACTCCAGCCTGGGGGACAAAGCAAGATTCTGTCCTCCCAGCCCCCACCAAAAAGAAAACAAAACAAAATCAGATACCAAATGAAGTGGGCATATTTCCAGAAAGATACTAACTACCAGTACTTGCTCAAGAAGAACAAGAAAACATAAATGGAACTATAACACCGAAAAAGATTGAATTAGTCATTTTAAACTTCCCACACACAAAAAAATCTTAGGCTCAGATGGCTTCACTGATAAATTCTACCAAACACTGAAAGAAAAACTATTACAAATTTTTCACAAACATTTTCAAAAAATGAAAGAAAACACTTCCCAACTCATTGTATAAGGCCAATATTACCTGCATTACTATAATGCCAAAACCAAAGATGTCACAAGAACACAGTTATAAATCGATATCTTATGAATATAGATGCAAAAATTTTCCATAAAATACTAGCAAGCCAAATCCAGATTATACACCATGACAAATTGGGATTTAGCTTGAGACTACAAAGTTGGTTTAACGTTTTAAAATCAATTAATATACTAAATTTGATTAATAGAAAAAAGGACAAAAACCTCACAGTCATTGCAATAGATACAGAAAAAGGATTTGACAAAACGCAGCACCATTTTTGATAAGAAACACTTAATGAATTGGGAGTAGGATGAATTCCTCAAACTTATCAAAGACATCTACAAAAAAAAATAGCTAATGTCACACTTACAGATGAAAGCAAACATCACACTGTTTTCCCTCTATAATCAATAACAAGACTTGATGTCCTCTCTCATTACTTCTATTCAACATTTGAGCAGTGGTTCTAACCAAGGCAATTAGGCAAGAAAAAAAAATATATATAAAGCATCCACATTTGAAAGGAAGAAGTAAAGCTATTTCTACTAACAGATAACACAATCCTGTTTATAGAAATCCTAAGGAATTCACTAAAAAACTATTCGAACTAATAAAGCTCAGCAGGGTTGCGGAATACAAGATCCATGCATAAAGATGAATAGCATTTCTATACACTCCCAATGAGCAATCCAAAAAGATCTAAATAAGTGGAAAGACATCCCATGTTTATGGATCATAAAACTCAATATTTTCAAGATGGCAATACTGCCTAAATTTATCAACAGATTAAATGTAATCTCTATCCAAACCCTAGATAGCTTTCTTTTTTTTGCAGAAAGTGACAAGCTGATCCTAAAATTCATACAAAAATGCAAGGGACTCAAAATAGCTAAAACAATATCGAAAAAGAATAATAAACTTGCAGGAATCACACTTCCTTATTTTAAAACTTACTACAAAGCTACGTAATCAAGACAGTGTGTTACTGGCATAAGGACAGATGTATAGATCAATGGAATAGAATTGAGTGTCCAGAAATAAAGCCTTATACTTAGTTAATTGATTTTTGATGTGTGTGCCAAGACAATTCAACAGAAAAAAATCTTTTCAGCAAATGATGCTGAAACAATTGGATATCTACTTGCAAAAAAAGATGTTGGACATCCAGTTCCTCACACCAAACACACAAAAAAAAGATGTTGGATATCCCGTTCCTCACACCAAATACAAAAATCAACTCAAAATGGATCAAAGACTTAAACTAAGAGTTTAAAACTATAAAACTCTTAAAATATATGGATACATTTTTAGGCAAAGTTTTCTTAGATATGACCCAAAACGCAAGAAACATAAATTGGACTGCATCAAAATTTAACATTTTAGGGTGGCCAAGAATACCATTTTAAAAGTGAAAAGACTACCTACAAAGTGGGAAAAATATCTGCAAATTATATATCCAATAAAGGCCATGCATCTAGAATATATAAAGAATTCTGGCAACTCAATAATAAAAAGATAAACAACCCAATTAAAAATTGGACAAAGGACAGACATTTTGCCAAGGAAGATGTACAAATAACTAATAATCACATGAGTGATGCTCTACATCATTAGCCATTGCAAAATGCAAAACAAAATCACAGCAAAATACCAAGAATGAAATCACAGAGGAGCATTTAGGCATCTGTTAAAGCCTACCGATTGAATGCTTGCACTTGGGAATGCAGTAGAAATGGAGACAATTGGACAGTAGAGAGAGATATAGTAGATGGCCTTGGCAGGCATGGATGTTGGTTAAGGATGAGAAAGATCAAGGATCACACCAAAGTATTTGTATTGAGAAACTGCATGAATGGTAGGTAGTGCTATTTACTTGGAGAAATTTGGAACAAGAGCATGGAATATATTTTTTTCTTAGCATTTAACATATTGATTTTGAAGTTCTTGTGAGATATATAAGTGAGGATTTTAAAGAAAGTTTAATATACGTGTCTGGAGTTCAAAGGACAACCCAGTGAAAGTCAGGTGTGGCAGCAGTGGCAGTGGGTGGGTTAGCCCAGGGATATGTAGTAGAAACCCTGGGAGAATGAAATGGCCTAGAAAAGTCGCTCTTCCTCAAGCCCCACCTAGCAGCAGTAACAGTCATGCCAAAATGTCAAATAGAGATTAGAGGAAAATGAGTTGGCAAAGGAGACTGAGGTCTCAAAAATAAACAAGGCTTGCTTTCATGTTCAGGATCACCAAAGGGTCATTTGCCATTCATGTTCTTGCACATTATGTTGATCATATCTTATGATCTTTGAAGGCCTTAGTTATCCAGAAAAATAAATGAACCCTAATTAAAATAACATAACTCAACAATAAATGTAATACACAAAAGGGCTATTTTTAAAAGTCTGACAAATCTTTTGAGTAACTTATGTTATTCAGTATTGTACATAGAGAAAACTATGGAAAATTGCTGTTAGAGCTGAGACATTCTTCAGGTAGAGAGTAATAATAATAGCACTCGTAGCTTTATGGCTAGCAACCTATTGGCATTGAAAAAGCTCAAGTTGCCTCACCTTCTCTTAACCTAGGTTTTGGGGTATAATTATTCTACTCCTTTGTGTGTTGCTTGGCTCTTGCCTTTTTTTGTGTTTGCTGTATGTTGTTTATTATGTGTACACCTATACTTTAATTATAGTATAGTGGCAATGTACGCTGCATCTAAAACAGGATGCAGCTGAATTTAAACCCCAGCTTTCCTTTAGTTCACCTTGCTAATTTTCACTTCCAAATCCTTAAAATGGTCCTCACAGTAATATTTACCTCAGATGGCTGCTGTGAGGATGTAACAGGACTATGCATGTAGAATGCTTGGTATGTACAAGAACTTAGTAAACTATAACACTTTCTATTACTCATCTAAAGCTACGTCACATACTTTTTTTTTCAAAGTTGTCACTCTTGTCCCAATTTGATCATATTAGCTTGTAAATAGTATCTTTCCCCCCTAATACTTTCTGTCCTTGTCCGCTTTGCTGCTCACTTCAGAAACAAACATGACCCGATGTGATGCTTGGAGACAATGTCGCCCAATAGGTAGCACCTCTGCAGAGCCAGCAGGAAGATGGATGTGTTTTGCCTAGAAGCCCTAGTCCCTTTCCTTGGTATGACCTCATATGCATCAATTTCAAATCAAGTGCAAAAGTGAAAACAAAAAGACGTGCCAGCAATGTCTATGCCCACTTAATTTTCTCATTTGGTTTACGATGAACATTAGAACTAACATCAAATATCTCTGCTCTGACACCCATTCCTAATTTTTCAATACTAGACAATCAAGTGGCAGAAACAGAAGCCTAATACAGAAGCACAACATTTTAAGAAAGAATTAGAAGAATAGTAAATCATTACTTGCTTGTGAATCATTTCTGTGAATTGTAAATTTTTATTTTTAATTGAAATAATTTTCAGCTTTGCTTTAATGAGTTGAAAATGCAAATAATTAAAGCATAGTTAATTAGAGTGTTTAACTAGTGTATGAGTAACTATGCTAAAGATTGGCCAAAACAAAGTTAAGCGTACTGGCAAAAATTAAGAGCTAATCAAATAAGTGTTAAAATATACAGAGGAGAGATATGCTTTCAGAATTCATGTTTACTTCTATTCAACCATTAGAATTTAAAAATTATAGATGTCAAAGCTAATCCTCCAAAATCATCAAATAATTACATTTAATATTAAAACATTATTTGGAAAGGGATATGAACATTCATTTACTCATCCAATAATTATTAATGGAATATTTTCTGGGTGTCTAGAACTTTTTTAGTGTATTTGGTGCTGTGAAGATAGATTTTATACTGATTTACACACAGGCACACACAGACACACATTCCAAACACTAGAAAACAATGACCCTAATGCTTTTTCCATAATCTTACATAATCAAATCTGGGGCAGAAACAGTCCCCTTGTCTTTTGTCCACTTTTCCAGGTCTGGGAAAGGGAATATACTTCAAGAAGTCAATGTATTCAAAGTCAATGAGCAAGGTCACTGAACAGGGGCACAAACATTAACAGAGGCCATTTACATTCCTTGGAAGCCATGGTCTATACGCAGTTATGTGGAATCTCTTCCCTCTGACATGTGCATTACTCTGCAGGTCAGCCTCTCCCACCTACCATAAGTTTGGCATTGAAAAAGCTCAAGTTGCCTCACCTTCTCTTAACCTAGGTTTTGGGGTATAATTATTCTACTCCTTTGTGTGTTCACACAAATAGGAATCAAGGAATGATTCCTATTGGTAGGCACAGGAGTGCATTAAGCACAATAGATTCAGTGAAATCCTTAAATTGAGATTCTGAACCTTTGCAGAAGAATCATCAAGGAGGCTGGGTAAAAATGAAATTAAAACTACCAGGACCCCACCCCAGAGATTTGGATTCAGTAGGTTTGAGATAAGTACTAGGAATTTTTTTATATAAGCACACTCCAAGGGGCTCCAAGGACCACATTTTTAGAAATATTTAAATGAAGACAAAAGAGTTTACACATGAAATTTACAACATGTAATAGAGGATAGAAAGTAAGGGCAGATATATCTTTGGGGGAGAATTACCCAAAACAAGTGAACACAAAATCTATCAAGTTGGTTTTGTTATTTTTTTAACAAATGTTTATTGTGATCCCAGGCTATGTCAAGGACTGTCCTAGCAACTGAGCATATAATAGTGAGAAAAATCAATCATTGCTTCTACTTTTACGAGTGAAGACCTACAACTTACACAATTCTTTGCACATAAATATAGAGATGAAAAATATTCAGGTTCAATACATTTAGATAAATGTTGAGAAAACAAAAACTCATGTGTACAAAGAATCAAAGCTTTGACTAAAAATTCTAACTAATCTTTATGTTTTGTTTTTATTCTAACATGTGACTGAATGCAGCGTCTCAGAGGAGACACATTACTTCACCGTGTTTATGAACATGTGGTCATTTTTAGCAGAAAGAGAAAAATGCCTAATTTAAATTTCTCCAATTATGTTAGGGATGAATTTAATGTACCCAGTCTGACATCAACATAGTTACACTTCCTAAGCCCTGGATACATCACGTATGAGGTGGTTTACAAAGCTAATGTGAGGTTAGGCGTCATCATCCCATCCTGATTTGTGCCTGAAATCTATTCCCACATACATGTAGCTGGCTCATGTGGATATGTTATTCATACATCCACTCATCACTTCTTGGGTGATGGTGAGGATTATTCTCATTGTGGCAATTAGTAGTACAATTAATACATGTTTAACATTACAGATATTTTGAGTCATATGCTAAGTTTTCTATATCGATTGTTGGCATTTATAGCTACTATGCACTCATAAAATTAATTGCTAACTAGGAAGTAATACGAAATTTAGTATCATGTACAACCTTCCTGGATAATCTAAATTTGAGGTTTAAAGGAATAAATAATTCTTAGACTCTTTTTGAGAAATCTGATAAGATCAAAATGCTTTTTAATGATACGACAAGGAAAATGAGTAGGTATTTAAAAAGTAATTTGAAACTTGTTTTTTATGTTTTATTTATTCATTGTACAATATTAGTACTAACTGCACTTATGATTTTAATTGTAACAGTTCAGTTATAGAGCTAGGCAATAGACAAAATGTTCAAATATAACTGATGAATTTCATTAAACTAAAATAGAAGTAAAGCTTAATTGGATATACTAATAGCCTTGTCTGGAACTGTGTTTTCAAACTCTGGTTTTAGTAGATACTCAGAAACAAAAATTCCCAGTGGACAAAGCCGTTTGGGAAAAACTGATCTAAAATATTTATTTGAAAATACTGATGAGTTATGATAATACTAAAAGGTAACATGTATTGACTGCTACCATATGCCATATATAGAGCTAGATGTTTTAGTTGAATTATCTCACTTAATTTAGCCTTCTATGAAAACAATGATTAATCATAGCTATGAATGACTTAATTGAACATAACTACAAATGAGGAAAATTATATGCAAAGATGATTAAATAGAAAAAACTATGTCACCAGTCATAACTGAAGCATTATTCATGCTTTAAAAAAAACTAAGTTTATATTCATTTATTGAATTAATATCAAAAACATTCTTTAAAAAAATTTATCTTGGTATTCACAGTAAATGGACTTGCTACATTTTAAAATTTTCCATTTAGATATTCAGGATTGTGTAGGCACAAACTAAATGCATCTCAAATGGAATATAAGTTCCACTATAAATAGTATTATAAATTTCCCTTTATTACATTAGAAACAGATTGTAACTTGCTCTTAGGAAAATTAAATAAAATTGAATTAAATACAATACTTGGCAATTAATCTAATGCTATTGTAATAAATGGCATTTATGCATTGAATGAGAATTACAAAATCAATGGTATGAATTCTACATTAAGACCGTTTCACTAAATAGAAGATATTTCATCACAAATGACTGTATAGTGTATACAGCTGTATTTAGGATGCACAGATAATACAGAAAGATAATTATTTTTAAAAATTGAATAACAATTCTATTAAGTATTCAGTGTCTAGTTGCAAAGGGGCTCATCAGCCACTGTTCTTAACAGCTATGGAATAAGTTTCTGCAAATTAAGAAAACAAATAAACTCATGGTCCTAATCAAATGTTTGGAGCATACATGCATCAGCATAAATCGGTTAATAGCAGATGATGTTATTATTCCATTTTATTATTTTGCTCTTACTACATACATAGCAGAACATTAGTGTAACTATAATGTTAATAGAGCTGGTTGAGTTTCAGATTTCAAAATCTGGCATGGCATAGCTGGAAGAGATTGCCAGCATCTTTTAGTCCAGTTCTTTATATTATCAGTGAGCAAGCCAAGGTACCAGAGATCTACTTACCAAAAACCATGCCGAGAATTAAGAAAAGGCACACATCGCATCCAGCCAGCCACCCAACCAGCCATCCAACCAGCCGTGTAGCCAGCCTTCATTTCATGCATTTATTCATTCAACAACTATTTATTAAATGTATGTGCTACAGGCTTGGGATGTGATATGAGAAAAACAAGACGTGACTCCTGCCCTTATGGTTACTGTTTTGATTATACAGGGGGAGGTGAGAAAATATTAATCAAATAATAACTCAAATATACACATGATTAAAACCAAGACAAGTGTTCTAAAAGCGAGGAACATGGTCTATGAGAAGGTGTAGAAGGAAACCTGATCCAAACCAGGGAGTCAGAAAGGGCTTCCCAGAGGAAGTAAATAGCTTTTCGATTCAGCATTAAAGGAGAGAGGGTGGAAAAGGCTGTAGACACCCTGCAGAAAGAGTATCTGAGGAAAAAAAAGCCTGGCTTGTTTATGCCTAGAAAGTAATGTGAGAGGAGCAGGAAGAGCTGGCAGGGTAGACTGCCCCGTACCAGCCAGTTCCTGTAGTCCATCCAGATCATCATTTGTGGTCTTTACCTGAAGAGTCATGGAGGGCTACAAAAGAGTTTTAGCAAGATAAAGTTATAGCTCTTATCTTTGACAGTTTTGTTTTCACCTGGACAAATGCCAGATTCATAAATGGCATTCAAGGTATAGGACCTTCCTATAAGTTGTAGTGGCCTGTGGAAAGAGTAAGGTGGGAGAGATGGAGAATGGCAATATGGATATAAAAGGGGGTTGGGCTTTGGTTGCCTTATTATCTGCCTGGTATATCTGCTTGCTTCAGGGCTCTGTAATAAATGTTTGTTCTGAGAATAAAATCATGTTTGAAAAACACAATGGTTTTGAAGGATTCAAATATAGATTGAATTTATTTGTGGTTTGTGCATTACATTAGATTAGCTTTTCTACAGAAAAGCCTCTACTTGGGATTTCTAAGATATTTTGTATAGATCTGGGGGTTTTCTTTTCCTTTTGGTCTGATTTCTTTTTATAAAAATCCACAGTCAGTAAGAGAAAATTACCTACATTCATAATACCTCTCTTGAGATTTCTTAAGGTAAGGGTTCTGGCCAATCTCATTTGACCAACTGGGATGCCAAAATACATTATTGACAAATCAGTTGAGATCTGAACCAAACCTATGTGAGGAAATACAGCAAATTGCCAGTGAAGAGATTGGGATTTTAGCCAAACCTACATGGTCTGTAATCCCAGCTCTGCAATGATTAGAGTTGGAACCTCATCTCATCTTCCTTCTGGAAAACCTTGACAGCTCTTCACTGCCTGAGGAATCATGTTCTAGCTGCTCTGGATGGTCTTCTTCTGTAATCTTCATCTTCCTCTGCAGTTTCCCGCCAGTTGTCCCTTCCAGGCAGTGAAACTACCTCCCTAATTCTTAATAACCCTGTCTACAAAAAAGGAGATACTACTATTAATAGTAATAGTTATTACGATAGGAGTTCAGCAAGAACTTAGAAAATAGCAGATCTTATTATTACATGAGAAAGAACAGATGAAGACCAGGCTTAGAATTTATTTGAGCTGTTAACTCTATTTTTAATAAGAATATGTTTGCTCTCCCCCCAAAGTTCATAACTCTGAAGAAAATACAATGACAGCACTCACACTGCAGGATATTTTAAATGGGACATTTTCTTATAAAACATATTTTCCAAACTGGATTTCAGGTACGTGCATTATTTCTTTATCTTTTGCGGTTTTTTAAAATGTATTTTATTTTGTTTTTACTTTAGTGTCAATGCATCTCTATAGTAACTGAAGCCATATCAGTGGAAATGTACAAAAAGAACAATTATCTGAATGATTCAAGTGCTCAAAAAAGCACTTTTGACAAAACCATTCATACGGGATTTGCCCCATAGTAATGAAGTCAATAGGGTTTTTAACAGAAAAAGAAAAGTGGAAAATGCATTATTGAAATAATTTGAATGTCTGTAATCACCTTTGAGAGTGGTAGAAATACTCCTATTTAGGAAAAGTCACAAAAG
The DNA here is from genome assembly GCA_963573385.1 of Cacajao melanocephalus. Lineage (NCBI taxonomy): Eukaryota > Metazoa > Chordata > Mammalia > Primates > Pitheciidae > Cacajao > Cacajao melanocephalus. Next base: position 4,019 of record CAUYLG010073966.1, on the reverse strand, counting down.
TTTTACCAGTGGAGAAAGTCCATTATTAATCCGGATAATCTAGAAAACAGACAAATCTCACTCTGACAATGAACCCTTTAAGGGTCACAAAATTGATATTTTCAGATAGCTTTTCAAAATAGGATGTTATAAAGCAAATCCAATCAAATAAATAGTGAGATCAGCTAAATAGTCTATGATGTTTTAGTTGCATATTTTAAGTCACTGAACAAATTAAATATTTTCATTTTTCTCTTTAGAAAATAAAATTAATATAAAGTGAGTTGTAAGTTGAATCAAACACAATCTAAATGTAATTTATGTTAATTATTGCAAAAGAAGTGTACTATTTCAAACTAGTTTATCCACTTTGTAGCTCAGAGAAAATAAAATTGTATTTCAAGCACCCTGAATCAGCTAAAATAGGGCTGCTGTTGGCAAATACGGCATCTTTGTGTGAAGTAGAACAAAGCATTCTACCTTCTTCCTTCTACCACCAACTTATTATTTTACATTTTGCAAAGAAATACGTACTGGACATAGAGGAAAAACAAAGTAGGCCTGTGAAATAGGAGAGGTTTCTTTTGTTAGGAATGTATTTCCTGTTAAGAGAGATCATTTCAAATTTTGTTTTCTTTCTTGTTTAAAGGGCAAGAATATCTACATAAATCTGCAGATAACAATATAGTACTTTATAATATTGAAACAGGACAATCATATACCATTTTGAGTAATAGAACCATGGTATGTATCCAACATCAGCTTCCCCTCAGAAATCTTTGCCAGCTGTTCACTGACCAAGAAACAAGAGTTCAAAGTCTTAGCACCTGATCTGGATCCAACCTGCCTTCCTAGCTCCATACCCCACTAAAGTCTTCCAGTCTCCTCTGCTAGTCCCATTAGACTATTGTCTTTGCCTTCTAAATCACCTAGCACTTTTCCTCCTCTTTGAATATAGCATAGCATAAGATAGGAGTTAAGAACTCAGTCTTTAGTGTCAGACCAATTGAGGTTCAAATCCTGGCTCAGTCCCTTACTGGTCCTGAAACCTTGGGTAAGGGGTTTCACTACACCAACCTTACTATGCCTTAGTGTTTTCCTCAGTAAAGTGGGAATATAATAACACCTCTTTTGGTTAATAAAAGAATTAAATAAAATAACATTTGAAAGTGCTTAGGGCAGTGCCTAACATAGAATAAATGCTTAATAAGTGGTAGCTATGAAGTATGGGCACTTAACTGTTCTGTATCCCTGGGTTCTCAGTCCTCCAACTTTCTCCACCCTGAAAAACCTACTAATCTTTTAAAGCCAAGTTTAGATAATATGCTCTTCCTCTTTGCAACCAATAATCCTCTCATTTGAATTTAATCACTTCTTTCTTAATGATTTTGCACTGGTACATTGAATCTTTAATAGAACATTCTAATTTGTAATATGTTACTCCTTAACAAGTTTATAAGTTTCTCGAAATCACAAAGTATATATTATCTCTTGCATCTTACTCCCATAGTATCTAGTAAATTTCTTTGAATTATAATAAGTTCCACATTAATTTTTTTTAATTGTATTGAAAGTCTTTGTATGTAGGAGTATGTTACTGATATAATATTCTTTTAAAACTACAAATTGCATGGCTCTTTGTTATCTTTTCTGTATTCTAATCAACCTCCTTATAATTTCAGAAAAGTGTGAATGCTTCAAGTTACAGCTTATCACCTGATCGGCAATTTATTTTTCTAGAAAGTGATTATTCCAAGGTATCAACTATTTAATTTGCTTATATCCAATTATATCTCCTACTAACCCACAGCGTGGTTTAAAAAAGTAAGAGAAAGCAAGAATCTGTCTTTATCTCTAAATATTCAGGCCCTGGTCACCAATAATCCTCAGCAAGACATGTTTCAATCTTAGGGAGCTTGTTTGTTAGAAGTTTGAAAGTCCTTTAAGAAATAGAGTCCAAAGTAATACTTGCATCATTCATTACCAACAGCATAAACATACTTAACAAGAAAACCAACAGTTTTGTTGAGGAAGAATTATAAGTTAAATATTATTTAATTTTTCAATTATTTTTTTAAAACTATACTGAATTAAAGAAAGGCAAGCATTTTGCAGCAAAAATACATGTTGAATGAAATTCTCTTTACCCAATTTTAAAGGGTATAATTAGAAAGAATTACCCAGATGCAGGGTTATCCTTATGGGCTGTGGAAATCATTGTGGTTTTACTTCAATACAGGTAAAACATGAAGGGAAAATTTCTGGGATAGAGTATGCAAAGATAAGCTTTTTATGTTAGAAAATTTCTGTGGGTATGCTTTTTATGGAGTGAGGGTTGAATCACTGCTGAGATTAGTTCTGGAACTTGCACAAACGGCACAAAAGTCCACAGTAAGACTCTTTAAATGAAGACTCATTTGGAATTGAAACATATTCTTCCTAGTGCCTTGTGAAAGTAGTCCTTTTATAATTCTGAACTTTGAATTGAATGATACGGGATTATACATTATTGATATAAGCTTTTTGATAATTGCAATTTGTTTTTTCTCTCTCTTCTTTCTGACAGCTTTGGAGATACTCTTACACAGCAACATACTACATCTATGACCTTAGCAATGGGTAAAACACCTCTGTTTATTAATTAATAATACTACTAAATCTAATATCTAGACTGTTTTCATTCCAAACTCTGATTTGGGATTAAGAAGGCTTTATCTTTTTACTGATCTTTGTTTCTTACTTTTTAGTAAGAAAGTACATATATACAGTATATATGTACCCATTAAGCTTCATAAAGCTTACAAAATTCAAGAAAATACTTATATGGGATACCCACCTCTTTTTATTTGACTAATATTTTGCATTTTTATTCACCATATAGTTTTGGTTTTTCTGTTTTTGAAGATCAAATTAAACATGTGCTATTTATGGAAAAGAACTTATATAGGAAAGTACAAAAGCATTCTTGGGAATGAGACACTATTTTTAGGAGAGCAGCTATTTCACTGATGGGAAGAGGAAGGGAGGGAGATAGATGCAGCATTAGCTGTGTCTGAACGCATATTCCATTAATTGTTTTAAAATTAATTATTATGAAAATGACAAAATGTTAAAATTATTTTTTAAATGAAAAAACATATGACATGTAAAATATTAAACGTTCTTTTGAACTTAGATGGTACATAAATTATCAGACAAGTACCATTATCTTTATTTATATATATATTTTTTAACTGTTTGAAACATTTACCATTTAAAAGAAAAAAAATTAAATGAATGTGCAGATAGGCAAAGGATTGATGAAGAGAATTTCTGGCAGCACGAAGAATGTGTAAAGGGCTAAAGGAGGGAGGGAGAGCATGGTGCAATCGGGAAATGCAAAGTAGGTCAATTTGTTTGAAATTGAAGGAGGAGCCCACTGACTAGAAGGAGGTGGTGAAGATTGGGCAATAGTCAAGGCCAGGAAGCATAGGCCAAATAATAATGAGGAAATCGTTAAAATGAGTTTAGATCTTTCTTTCTGATGACAATAGGGATTCATTCAAAGGTTTTAAATGGAAAATGATATTATCAGATTTGCACTTTAGAAAAATCACCCTCGCTAAGTTTGGACAACGAATTGCGCTAGCTACTCATCTTAATGTGATATCCTCTTTGCTGTTATATAAAAGGAGAGATAATTATATGGCTTGAAGAGGTATTGAAAAAATATCTTCTGGTCTATTTCCCCTTTTGTCTAGCAAGAGCACAAAAATTCAAAAGAAAAATTATCTATCTACTTCCTTTAAATGTTCAGAAAAAAATTACTCTGATCTACTTAAACTGTCAAATTAAGAAATAGGAACTGCTTCTTTTTTTTATTGCATTTTAGGTTTTGGAGTACATGTGAAGAACATGCAAGATTGTTGCATAGGTACACACATGGCAGTGTGATTTGCTGCCTTCCTCCCCATCACCTATATCTGGCTTTTCTCCCCATGCTGTCTCTCCCCAACTCCTTCTTAAAGCAGAATCTAAAATCTGTCTAATGCATCCTGAGT